>OZ038378.1:161212902-161387207 GCA_964036045.1 Eutreptiella sp. 'Long Island Sound 2002'
CCACTTAGTCCCAATTTTTCCCAGTTTTCCCCACCTGTTTCCACTTGGTCCCACTTGGTCCCATTTTTTCCCAGTTTTCCCCACCTGTTTCCACTTGGTCCCACTTAGTCCCCGTTTTCCCCAGTTTTCCCCACCTGTTTCCACTTGGTCCCAGTTAGTCCCAATTTTCCCCAGTTTTCCCCACCTGTTTCCACTTGGTCCCACTTAGTCCCAATTTTTCCCAGTTTTCTCCACCTGTTTGCACTTGGTCACACTTAGTCCCAATTTTTCCCATGTTTCCCCACCTGTTTCGACTTGGTCCCACTTGGTCCCAATTTTTCCCAGTTTTCCCCACGTGTTTCCACTTGGTCCCACTTAGTCCCAATTTTTCCCAGTTTTCCCCACCTGTTTCCACTTGGTCCCACTTAGTCCCAATTTTTCCCATTTTTCCCCACCTGTTTCCACTTGGTCCCACTTAGTCCCAATTTCTCCCAATTTTCCCCACCCGTTTCCACTTGGTCCCACTTAGTCCCAATTTTCCCCAGTTTTCCCCACCTGTTTCCACTTGGTCCCACTTAGTCCCAATTTTTCCCATTTTTCCCCACCTGTTTCCACTTGGTCCCACTTGGTCCCAATTTTCCCCAATTTTCCCCACCTGTTTCCACTTCGCCCCACTTAGTCCCAATTTTTCCCAGTTTTCCCCACCTGTTTCCACCTGGTCCAACTTAGTCCCACTTTTTCCCAGCTTTCCCCACCCGTTTCCACTTGGTCCCACTTAGTCCCAATTTTTCCCAGTTTTCCCCACCTGTTTCCACTTCGCCCCACTTAGTCCCAATTTTTCCCAGTTTTCCCCACCTGTTTCCACCTGGTCCAACTTAGTCCCAATTTTTCCAAGTTCTCCCCACCCGTTTCCACTTGGTCCCACTTAGTCCCAATTTTTCCCAGTTTTCCCCACCTGTTTCCACTTGGTCCCACTTAGTCCCAATTTTTCCCAGTTTTCCCCACCTGTTTCCACTTGGTCCCACTTAGTCCCAATTTTTCCCGGGTTTCCCCACCTGTTTCCACTCGGTCCCACTTGGTCCCAATTTTTCCCACTTTTCCCCTCCCGTTTCCACTTCGCCCCACTTAGTCCCAATTTTTCCCAGTTTTCCCCACCTGTTTCCACTTGGTCCCACTTGGTCCCAATTTTCCCCAGTTTTCCCCACCTGTTTCCACTTGGTCCAACTTAGTCCCAATTTTCCCCAGCTTTCCCCACCTGTTTCCACTTGGTCCAACTTAGTCCCAATTTTTCCCAGTTTTCCCCACCTGTTTCCACTTGGTCCAACTTAGTCCCAATTTTTCCCAGTTTTCCCCACATGTTTCAACTGGTCCCACTCGGTCCCAATTTTTCCCAGTTTTCCCACCTGTTTCCACCTGGTCCCACTTGTCGCAATTTTTCCTAGTTTCCCCCCCCTGTTTCCACTTGGTCCCACTCAGTCACAATTTTTCCCAGTTTTCCCCACCTGTTTCCACTTGGTCCCACTTAGTCCCAATTTTTCCCAGTTTTCCCACCTGTTTCCACCTGGTCCCACTTGGTCCCAATTTTTCCCACTTTTCCCCACCTGTTTCCACTTGGTCCCACTCAGTCCCAATTTTTCCCAGTTTTCCCCACCTGTTTCCACTTGGTCCCACTTGGTCCCAATTTTCCCCAGCTTTCCCCACCTGTTTCCACTTGGTCTAACTTAGTCCCAATTTTTCCCAGTTTTCCCCACCTGTTTTCACGTGGTCCAACTTAGTCCCAATTTTTCCCAGTTTTCCCCACCTGTTTCCACTTGGTCCAACTTAGTCCCACTTTTTCCCAGCTTTCCCCACGCGTTTCCACTTGGTCCCACTTAGTCCCAATTTTTCCCAGTTTTCCCCACCTGTTTCCACCTGGTCCAACTTAGTCCCAATTTTTCCAAGTTTTCCCCACCCGTTTCCACTTGGTCCCACTTAGTCCCAATTTTTCCCAGTTTTCCCCACCTGTTTCCACTTGGTCCCACTTAGTCCCAATTTTTCCCAGTTTTCCCCACCTGTTTCCACTTGGTCCCACTTAGTCCCAATTTTTCCCGGGTTTCCCCACCTGTTTCCACTCGGTCCCACTTGGTCCCAATTTTTCCCATTTTTCCCCACCCGTTTCCACTTCGCCCCACTTAGTCCCAATTTTTCCCAGTTTTCCCCACATGTTTCCACTTGGTCCCACTTGGTCCCAATTTTCCCCAGCTTTCCCCACCTGTTTCCACTTGGTCCAACTTAGTCCCAATTTTTCCCAGTTTTTCCCACCTGTTTCCACTTGGTCCAACTTAGTCCCAATTTTTCCCAGTTTTCCCCACATGTTTCAACTGGTCCCACTCAGTCCCAATTTTCCCAGTTTTCCCACCTGTTTCCACCTGGTCCCACTTGGTCCCAATTTTTCCCAGTTTTCCCCACCTGTTTCCACTTGGTCCCACTTGTCCCAATTTTTCCTAGTTTTCCCCCCTGTTTCCACTTGGTCCCACTTAGTCCCAATTTTTTCCCAGTTTTCCCACCTGTTTCCACCTGGTCCCACTTGGTCCCAATTTTTCCCACTTTTCCCCACCTGTTTCCACTTGGTCCCACTTAGTCCCAATTTTTCCCATTTTCCCAACCTGTTTCCACTTGGTCCCACTCAGTCCCAATTTTTCCCAGTTTTCCCCACCTGTTTCCACTTGGTCCCACTTAGTCCCAATTTTTCCCAGTTTTCCCCACCTGTTTCCACTTGGTCCCACTTAGTCCCAATTTCCCCCAGTTTTCCCACCTGTTTCCACCTGGTCCCACTTGGTCCCAATTTTTCCCAGTTTTCCCCACCTGTTTCCACTTGGTCCCACTTGTCCCAATTTTTCCTAGTTTTCCCCCCCTGTTTCCACTTGGTCCAACTTAGTTCCAATTTTCCCCAGTTTTTCCCACCTATTTCCACTTGGTCCCACTTAGTCCCAATTTTCCCCAGTTTTCCCCACCTCTTTCGACTTGGTCCCACTTTGTCCCAATTTTTCCTAGTTTGACCCACCTGTTTCCACTTGGTCCCACATAGTCCCAATTTCCCCCAATTTTCCCCACCTGTTTCCACTTGGTCCAAGTTAGTCCCAATTTTTGCCAGTTTTGACCACCTGTTTCCACTTGGTCCCACCTAGTCCCAATTTTTCCCAGTTTTCCCCACCTGTTTCCACTTGGTGCCACTTAGTCCCAATTTTTTCCAGTTTTCCCCACCTGTTTCCACTTGGTCCCACTTAGTCCCCGTTTTTCCCAGTTTTCCCCACCTGTTTACACTTGGTCCCACTTAGTCCCAATTTTCCCCAGTTTTTCCCACCCGTTTCCACTTGGTCCCACTTAGTCCCAATTTTTCCCAGTTTTCCCCACCTTTTTGCCCTTGGTCCCACTTAGTCCCAATTTTTCCCAGGTTTCCCCACCTGCTTCCACTTGGTCCCACTTGGTCCCAATGTTTCCCAGTTTTCCCCACCTGTTTCCACTTGGTCCCACTTAGTCCCATTTTTTCCCAGTTTTCCCCACCTGTTTCCACTTGGTCCACCTTAGTCCCAATTTTTCCAAGTTTTCCCCACCCGTTTCCACTTGGTCCCACTTAGTCCCAATTTTCCCAATTTTCCCCACCTGTTTCCACTTGGTCCCACTCAGTCCCAATTTTTCCCAGTTTTCCCCACCTGTTTCCACTGGGTCCCACTTAGTCCCAATTTTTCCCTGTTTTCCCCACCTGTTTCGACTTGGTCCCACTTAGTCCCAATTTTTCCCAGTTTTCCCACCTGTTTCCATCTGGTCCCACTTGGGCCCAATTTTTCCCAGTTTTCCCCACCTGTTTCCACTTGGTCCCACTTGTCCCAAGTTTTCCTAGTTTCCCCCCCCCCCTGTTTCCACTTGGTCCCACTCAGTCCCAATTTTTCCCACTTTTCCCCACCTGTTTCCACCTGGTCCCACTTGGTCCCAATTTTTCCCAGTTTTCGCCACCTGTTTCCACTTGGTCCCACTTAGTCCCAATTTTTCCCAGTTTTCCCCACCTGTTTCCACTTGGTCCCACTCAGTCCAAATTTATCCCAGTTTTCCCCACTTGTTTCCACTTGGTCCCACTTAGTCCCGATTTTTCCCAGTTTTCCCACCTGTTTCCACCTGGTCCCACTTGGTCCCAATTTTCCCCAGTTTTCCCCACCTGTTTCCACTTGGTCCCACTTGTCCCAATTTTTCCTAGTTTTCCCCCCCTGCTTGCACTTGGTCCAACTTAGTCCCAATTTCCCCCAGTTTTCCCCACCTATTTCCACTTGGTCCCACTTAGTCCCAATTTTTCCCAGTTTTCCCCACCTCTTTCGACTTGGTCCCACTTTGTCCAAATTTTTCCTACTTTGCCCCACCTGTTTCCACTTGGTCCCACATAGTCCCGATTTCCCCCAATTTTCCCCACCGGTTTCCACTTGGTCCAAGTTAGTCCCAATGTTTGCCAATTTTGACCACCTGTTTCCACTTGGTCCCACTTAGTCCCAATTTTTCCCAGTTTTCCCCACCTGTTTCCACTTGGTCCCACTTGGTCCCAATTTTTCCCAGTTTTCCCCACCTGTTTCCACTTGGTCCCACTTAGTCCCCGTTTTTCCCAGCTTTCCCCACTTGTTTCCACTTGGTCCCACTTAGTCCCAATTTTCCCCAGTTTTCCCCACCTGTTTCCACTTGGTCCCACTTAGTCCCAATTTTTCCCAGTTTTCTCCACCTGTTTGCACTTGGTCCCACTTAGTCCCAATTTTTCCCAGGTTTCCCCACCTGTTTCGCCTTGGTCCCACTTGGTCCCAATTTTTCCCAGTTTTCCCCACGTGTTTCCACTTGGTCCCACTTAGTCCCAATTTTTCCCAGTTTTCCCCACCTGTTTCCACTTGGTCCCACTTAGTCCCAATTTTTCCCAGGTTTCCCCACCTGTTTCCACTTGGTCCCACTTAGTCCCAATTTCTCCCAATTTTCCCCACCCGTTTCCACTTGGTCCCACTTAGTCCCAATTTTCCCCAGTTTTCCCCACCTGTTTCCACTTGGTCCCACTTAGTCCCAATTTTTCCCATTTTTCCCCACCTGTTTCCACTTGGTCCCACTTGGTCCCAATTTTCCCCAATTTTCCCCACCTGTTTCCACTTCGCCCCACTTAGTCCCAATTTTTCCCAGTTTTCCCCAACTGTTTCCACTTGGTCCAACTTAGTCCCACTTTTTCCCAGCTTTCCCCACCCGTTTCCACTTGGTCCCACTTAGTCCCAATTTTTCCCAGTTTTCCCCACCTGTTTCCACTTCGCCCCACTTAGTCCCAATTTTTCCCAGTTTTCCCCACCTGTTTCCACCTGGTCCAACTTAGTCCCAATTTTTCCAAGTTCTCCCCACCCGTTTCCACTTGGTCCCACTTAGTCCCAATTTTTCCCAGTTTTCCCCACCTGTTTCCACTTGGTCCCACTTAGTCCCAATTTTTCCCAGTTTCCCCACCTGTTTCCACTTGGTCCCACTTAGTCCCAATTTTTCCCGGGTTTCCCCACCTGTTTCCACTCGGTCCCACTTGGTCCCAATTTTTCCCACTTTTCCCCACCCGTTTCCACTTCGCCCCACTTAGTCCCAATTTTTCCCAGTTTTCCCCACCTGTTTCCACTTGGTCCCACTTGGTCCCAATTTTCCCCAGTTTTCCCCACCTGTTTCCACTTGGTCCAACTTAGTCCCAATTTTCCCCAGCTTTCCCCACCTGTTTCCACTTGGTCCAACTTAGTCCCAATTTTTCCCAGTTTTCCCCACCTGTTTCCACTTGGTCCAACTTAGTCCCAATTTTTCCAAGTTTTCCCCACATGTTTCAACTGGTCCCACTCAGTCCCAATTTTTCCCAGTTTTCCCACCTGTTTCCACCTGGTCCCACTTGGTCCCACTTGTCGCAATTTTTCCTAGTTTTCCCCCCCTGTTTCCACTTGGTCCCACTCAGTCCCAATTTTTCCCACTTTTCCCCACCTGTTTCCACCTGGTCCCACTTGGTCCCAATTTTTCCCAGTTTTCGCCACCTGTTTCCACTTGGTCCCACTTAGTCCCAATTTTTCCCAGTTTTCCCCACCTGTTTCCACTTGGTCCCACTCAGTCCCAATTTATCCCAGTTTTCCCCACCTGTTTCCACTTGGTCCCACTTAGTCCCGATTTTTCCCAGTTTTCCCACCTGTTTCCACCTGGTCCCACTTGGTCCCAATTTTCCCCAGTTTTCCCCACCTGTTTCGACTTGGTCCCACTTGTCCCAATTTTTCCTAGTTTTCCCCCCCTGCTTGCACTTGGTCCAACTTAGTCCCAATTTCCCCCAGTTTTCCCCACCTATTTCCACTTGGTCCCACTTAGTCCCAATTTTTCCCAGTTTTCCCCACCTCTTTCGACTTGGTCCCACTTTGTCCAAATTTTTCCTAGTTTGCCCCACCTGTTTCCACTTGGTCCCACATAGTCCCGATTTCCCCCAATTTTCCCCACCGGTTTCCACTTGGTCCAAGTTAGTCCCAATTTTTGCCAGTTTTGACCACCTGTTTCGGCTTGGTCCCACTTAGTCCCAATTTTTCCCAGTTTTCCCCACCTGTTTCCACTTGGTCCCACTTGGTCCCAATTTTTCCCAGTTTTCCCCACCTGTTTCCACTTGGTCCCACTTAGTCCCCGTTTTTCCCAGCTTTCCCCACCTGTTTCCACTTGGTCCCACTTAGTCCCAATTTTCCCCAGTTTTCCCCACCTGTTTCCACTTGGTCCCACTTAGTCCCAATTTTTCCCAGTTTTCTCCACCTGTTTGCACTTGGTCCCACTTAGTCCCAATTTTTCCCAGGTTTCCCCACCTGTTTCGCCTTGGTCCCACTTGGTCCCAATTTTTCCCAGATTTCCCCACCTGTTTCCACTTGGTCCCACTTAGTCCCAATTTTTCCCAGTTTTCCCCACCTGTTTCCACTTGGTCCCACTTAGTCCCAATTTTTCCCAGGTTTCCCCACCTGTTTCCACTTGGTCCCACTTAGTCCCAATTTCTCCCAATTTTCCCCACCCGTTTCCACTTGGTCCCACTTAGTCCCAATTTTCCCCAGTTTTCCCCACCTGTTTCCACTTGGTCCCACTTAGTCCCAATTTTTCCCATTTTTCCCCACCTGTTTCCACTTGGTCCCACTTGGTCCCAATTTTCCCCAATTTTCCCCACCTGTTTCCACTTCGCCCCACTTAGTCCCAATTTTTCCCAGTTTTCCCCACCTGTTTCCACTTGGTCCCACTTAGTCCCATTTTTTCCTAGTTTTCCCCACCTGTTTCCACTTCGCCCCACTTAGTCCCAATTTTTCCCAGTTTTCCCCACCTGTTTCCACCTGGTCCAACTTAGTCCCAATTTTTCCAAGTTCTCCCCAACTGTTTCCACCTGGTCCAACTTAGTCCCAATTTTTCCCAGTTTTCCCCACCTGTTTCCACTTGGTCCCACTTAGTCCCAATTTTTCCCAGTTTTCCCCACCTGTTTCCACTTGGTCCCACTTAGTCCCAATTTTTCCCGGGTTTCCCCACCTGTTTCCACTCGGTCCCACTTGGTCCCAATTTTTCCCACTTTTCCCCACCCGTTTCCACTTCGCCCCACTTAGTCCCAATTTTTCCCAGTTTTCCCCACCTGTTTCCACTTGGTCCCACTTGGTCCCAATTTCCCCCAGTTTTCCCCACCTGTTTCCACTTGGTCCAACTTAGTCCCAATTTTCCCCAGCTTTCCCCACCTGTTTCCACTTGGTCCAACTTAGTCCCAATTTTTCCCAGTTTTCCCCACCTGTTTCCACTTGGTCCAACTTAGTCCCAATTTTTCCTCAGTTTTCCCCACATGTTTCAACTGGTCCCACTCAGTCCCAATTTTTCCCAGTTTTCCCACCTGTTTCCACCTGGTCCCACTTGGTCCCACTTGTCGCAATTTTTCCTAGTTTCCCCCCCCCTGTTTCCACTTGGTCCCACTCAGTCCCAATTTTTCCCAGTTTTCTCCACCTGTTTCCACTTGGTCCCACTTAGTCCCAATTTTTCCCAGTTTTCCCACCTGTTTCCACCCGGTCCCACTTGGTCCCAATTTTTCCCACTTTTCCCCACCTGTTTCCACTTGGTCCCACTCAATCCCAATTTTTCCCAGTTTTCCCCACCTGTTTCCACTTGGTCCCACTTGGTCCCAATTTTCCCCAGCTTTCCCCACCTGTTTCCACTTGGTCTAACTTAGTCCCAATTTTTCCCAGTTTTCCCCACCTGTTTTCACTTGGTCCAACTTAGTCCCAATTTTTCCCAGTTTTTCCCCACCTGTTTCCACTTGGTCCAACTTAGTCCCACTTTCTCCCAGCTTTCCCCACGCGTTTCCACTTGGTCCCACTTAGTCCCAATTTTTCCCAGTTTTCCCCACCTGTTTCCACTTGGTCCCACTTAGTCCCAATTTTTCCCAGTTTTCCCCACCTGTTTCCACTTGGTCCCACTTAGTCCCAATTTTTCCCAGTTTTCCCCACCTGTTTCCACTTGGTCCCACTTAGTCCCAATTTTTCCCAGTTTTCCCCACCTGTTTCCACTTGGTCCCACTTAGTCCCAATTTTTCCCGGGTTTCCCCACCTGTTTCCACTCGGTCCCACTTGGTCCCAATTTTTCCCACTTTTCCCCACCCGTTTCCACTTCGCCCCACTTAGTCCCAATTTTTCCCAGTTTTCCCCACATGTTTCCACTTGGTCCCACTTGGTCCCAATTTTCCCCAGCTTTCCCCACCTGTTTCCACTTGGTCCAACTTAGTCCCAATTTTCCCCAGCTTTCCCCACCTGTTTCCACTTGGTCCAACTTAGTCCCAATTTTTCCCGGTTTTTCCCACCTGTTTCCACTTGGTCCAACTTAGTCCCAATTTTTCCCAGTTTTCCCCACATGTTTCAACTGGTCCCACTCAGTCCCAATTTTTCCCAGTTTTCCCACCTGTTTCCACCTGGTCCCACTTGGTCCCAATTTTCCCCAGTTTTCCCCACCTGTTTCCACTTGGTCCCACTTGTCCCAATTTTTCCTAGTTTTCCCCCCCTGTTTCCACTTGGTCCCACTTAGTCCCAATTTTTCCCAGTTTTCCCACCTGTTTCCACCTGGTCCCACTTGGTCCCAATTTTTCCCACTTTTCCCCACCTGTTTCCACTTGGTCCCACTTAGTCCCAATTTTTCCCATTTTTCCCCACCTGTTTCCACTTGGTCCCACTCAGTCCCAATTTTTCCCAGTTTTCCCCACCTGTTTCCACTTGGTCCCACTTAGTCCCATTTTTTCCCAGTTTTCCCCACCTGTTTCCACTTGGTCCCACTTAGTCCCAATTTTCCCCAGTTTTCCCACCTGTTTCCACCTGGTCCCACTTGGTCCCAATTTTTCCCAGTTTTCCCCACCTGTTTCCACTTGGTCCCACTTGTCCCAATTTTTCCTAGTTTTCCCCCCCTGTTTCCACTTGGTCCAACTTAGTCCCAATTTTCCCCAGTTTTCCCCACCTCTTTCGACTTGGTCCCACTTTGTCCCAATTTTTCCTAGTTTGACCCACCTGTTTCCACTTGGTCCCACATAGTCCCAATTTCCCCAAATTTTCCCCACCTGTTTCCACTTGGTCCAAGTTAGTCCCAATTTTTGCCAGTTTTGACCACCTGTTTCCACTTGGTCCCACTTAGTCCCAATTTTTCCCAGTTTTCCCCACCTGTTTCCACTTGGTGCCACTTAGTCCCAATTTTTTCCAGTTTTCCCCACCTGTTTCCACTTGGTCCCACTTAGTCCCCGTTTTTCCCAGTTTTTCCCACCTGTTTCCACTTGGTCCCACTTAGTCCCAATTTTTCCCAGTTTTCCCCACCTTTTTGCCCTTGGTCCCACTTAGTCCCAATTTTTCCCAGGTTTCCCCACCTGCTTCCACTTGGTCCCACTTAGTCCCAATTTTTCCCAGTTTTCCCCACCTCTTTCGACTTGGTCCCACTTTGTCCCAATTTTTCCTAGTTTGACCCACCTGTTTCCACTTGGTCCCACATAGTCCCAATTTCCCCCAATTTTCCCCACCTGTTTCCACTTGGTCCAAGTTAGTCCCAATTTTTGCCAGTTTTGACCACGTGTTTCCACTTGGTCCCACTTAGTCCCAATTTTTCCCAGTTTTCCCCACCTGTTTCCACTTGGTGCCACTTAGTCCCAATTTTTTCCAGTTTTCCCCACCTGTTTCCACTTGGTCCCACTTAGTCCCCGTTTTTCCCAGTTTTTCCCCACCTGTTTACACTTGGTCCCACTTAGTCCCAGGTTTCCCCAGTTTTTCCCACCTGTTTCCACTTGGTCCCACTTAGTCCCAATTTTTCCCAGTTTTCCCCACCTTTTTGCCCTTGGTCCCACTTAGTCCCAATTTTCCCAGGTTTCCCCACCTGCTTCCACTTGGTCCCACTTGGTCCCAATTTTTCCCAGTTTTCCCACCCGTTTCCACTTGGTCCCACTTAGTCCCAATTTCTCCCAGTTTTCCCACCTGTTTCCACCCGGTCCCACTTGGTCCCAATTTTTCCCACTTTTCCCCACCTGTTTCCACTTGGTCCCACTCAATCCCAATTTTTCCCAGTTTTCCCCACCTGTTTCCACTTGGTCCCACTTGGTCCCAATTTTCCCCAGCTTTCCCCACCTGTTTCCACTTGGTCTAACTTAGTCCCAATTTTTCCCAGTTTTCCCCACCTGTTTTCACTTGGTCCAACTTAGTCCCAATTTTTCCCAGTTTTTCCCCACCTGTTTCCACTTGGTCCAACTTAGTCCCACTTTCTCCCAGCTTTCCCCACGCGTTTCCACTTGGTCCCACTTAGTCCCAATTTTTCCCAGTTTTCCCCACCTGTTTCCACTTGGTCCCACTTAGTCCCAATTTTTCCCAGTTTTCCCCACCTGTTTCCACTTGGTCCCACTTAGTCCCAATTTTTCCCAGTTTTCCCCACCTGTTTCCACTTGGTCCCACTTAGTCCCAATTTTTCCCAGTTTTCCCCACCTGTTTCCACTTGGTCCCACTTAGTCCCAATTTTTCCCGGGTTTCCCCACCTGTTTCCACTCGGTCCCACTTGGTCCCAATTTTTCCCACTTTTCCCCACCCGTTTCCACTTCGCCCCACTTAGTCCCAATTTTTCCCAGTTTTCCCCACATGTTTCCACTTGGTCCCACTTGGTCCCAATTTTCCCCAGCTTTCCCCACCTGTTTCCACTTGGTCCAACTTAGTCCCAATTTTCCCCAGCTTTCCCCACCTGTTTCCACTTGGTCCAACTTAGTCCCAATTTTTCCCGGTTTTTCCCACCTGTTTCCACTTGGTCCAACTTAGTCCCAATTTTTCCCAGTTTTCCCCACATGTTTCAACTGGTCCCACTCAGTCCCAATTTTTCCCAGTTTTCCCACCTGTTTCCACCTGGTCCCACTTGGTCCCAATTTTCCCCAGTTTTCCCCACCTGTTTCCACTTGGTCCCACTTGTCCCAATTTTTCCTAGTTTTCCCCCCCTGTTTCCACTTGGTCCCACTTAGTCCCAATTTTTCCCAGTTTTCCCACCTGTTTCCACCTGGTCCCACTTGGTCCCAATTTTTCCCACTTTTCCCCACCTGTTTCCACTTGGTCCCACTTAGTCCCAATTTTTCCCATTTTTCCCCACCTGTTTCCACTTGGTCCCACTCAGTCCCAATTTTTCCCAGTTTTCCCCACCTGTTTCCACTTGGTCCCACTTAGTCCCATTTTTTCCCAGTTTTCCCCACCTGTTTCCACTTGGTCCCACTTAGTCCCAATTTTCCCCAGTTTTCCCACCTGTTTCCACCTGGTCCCACTTGGTCCCAATTTTTCCCAGTTTTCCCCACCTGTTTCCACTTGGTCCCACTTGTCCCAATTTTTCCTAGTTTTCCCCCCCTGTTTCCACTTGGTCCAACTTAGTCCCAATTTTCCCCAGTTTTCCCCACCTCTTTCGACTTGGTCCCACTTTGTCCCAATTTTTCCTAGTTTGACCCACCTGTTTCCACTTGGTCCCACATAGTCCCAATTTCCCCAAATTTTCCCCACCTGTTTCCACTTGGTCCAAGTTAGTCCCAATTTTTGCCAGTTTTGACCACCTGTTTCCACTTGGTCCCACTTAGTCCCAATTTTTCCCAGTTTTCCCCACCTGTTTCCACTTGGTGCCACTTAGTCCCAATTTTTTCCAGTTTTCCCCACCTGTTTCCACTTGGTCCCACTTAGTCCCCGTTTTTCCCAGTTTTTCCCACCTGTTTCCACTTGGTCCCACTTAGTCCCAATTTTTCCCAGTTTTCCCCACCTTTTTGCCCTTGGTCCCACTTAGTCCCAATTTTTCCCAGGTTTCCCCACCTGCTTCCACTTGGTCCCACTTAGTCCCAATTTTTCCCAGTTTTCCCCACCTCTTTCGACTTGGTCCCACTTTGTCCCAATTTTTCCTAGTTTGACCCACCTGTTTCCACTTGGTCCCACATAGTCCCAATTTCCCCCAATTTTCCCCACCTGTTTCCACTTGGTCCAAGTTAGTCCCAATTTTTGCCAGTTTTGACCACGTGTTTCCACTTGGTCCCACTTAGTCCCAATTTTTCCCAGTTTTCCCCACCTGTTTCCACTTGGTGCCACTTAGTCCCAATTTTTTCCAGTTTTCCCCACCTGTTTCCACTTGGTCCCACTTAGTCCCCGTTTTTCCCAGTTTTCCCCACCTGTTTACACTTGGTCCCACTTAGTCCCAGGTTTCCCCAGTTTTTCCCACCTGTTTCCACTTGGTCCCACTTAGTCCCAATTTTTCCCAGTTTTCCCCACCTTTTTGCCCTTGGTCCCACTTAGTCCCAATTTTTCCCAGGTTTCCCCACCTGCTTCCACTTGGTCCCACTTGGTCCCAATTTTTCCCAGTTTTCCCCACCCGTTTCCACTTGGTCCCACTTAGTCCCAATTTCTCCCAATTTTCCCCACCCGTTTCCACTTGGTCCCACTTAGTCCCAATTTTTCCCAGTTTTCCCCACCTGTTTCCACTTGGTCCCATTTAGTCCCAATTTTTCCCATTTTCCCCCACCTGTTTCCACTTGGTCCCACTTGGTCCCAATTTTTCCCACTTTTCCCCACCTGTTTCCACTTCGCCCCAGTTAGTCCCAATTTTTCCCAGTTTTCCCCACCTGTTTCCACTTGGTCCCACTTGGTCCCAATTTTCCCCAGCTTTCCCCACCTGTTTCCACTTGGTCCAACTTAGTCCCAATTTTCCCCAGCTTTCCCCACCTGTTTCCACTTGGTCCAACTGGGTCCCAATTTTTCCAAGTTTTCCCCACTCGTTTCCACTTGGTCCCACTTAGTCCCAATTTTTCGCAGTTTTCCCCACCTGTTTCCACTTGGTCCCACTTAGTCCCAATTTTTCCCAGTTTTCCCCACCTGTTTCCACTTGGTCCCAGTTAGTCCCAATTTTTCCCAGTTTTCCCCACCTGTTTCCACTCGGTCCCACTTGGTCCCAATTTTTCCCGCTTTTCCCCACCCGTTTCCACTTCGCCCCACTTAGTCTCAATTTTTCCCAGTTTTCCCCACCTGTTTCCACTTGGTCCCACTTGGTCCCAATTTTCCCCAGCTTTCCCCACCTGTTTCCACTTGGTCCAACTTAGTCCCAATTTTTCCCAGTTTTCCCCACTTGTTTCCACTTGGTCCCACTTAGTCCCAATTTTTGCCAGTTTTCCCCACCTGTTTCCACTTGGTCCAACTTAGTCCCAATTTTTCCAAGTTTTCCCCACCTGTTTCCACTTGGTCCCACTTGGTCCCAATTTTTCCCACTTTTCCCCACCTGTTTCCACTTCGCCCCACTTAGTCCCAATTTTCCCCAGCTTTCCCCACCTGTTTCCACTTGGTCCAACTTAGTCCCAATTTTTCCCAGTTTTCCCCACCTGTCTCCACTTGGTCCAACTTAGTCCCAATTTTTCCCAGTTTTCCCCACCTGTTTCCACTTGGTCCCACTCAGTCCCAATTTTTCCCAGTTTTCCCCACTTGTTTCCACTTGGTCCCACTTGTCCCAATTTTTCCTAGTTTTCCCCCCCTGTTTCCACTTGGTCCCACTCAGTCCCAATTTTTCCCAGTTTTCCCCACCTTTTTCCACTTGGTCCCACTTAGTCCCAATTTTCCCCAGTTTTCCCACCTGTTTCCACTTGGTCCCACTTGGTCCCAATTTTTCCCACTTTTCCCCACCTGTTTCCACTTGGTCCCACTTAGTCCCAATTTTTCCCAGTTTTCCCCCCCTGTTTCCACTTGGTCCCACTCAGTCCCAATTCTTCCCAGTTTTCCCCACCTGTTTCCACTTGGTCCCACTTAGTCCCAATTTTCCCCAGTTTTCCCACCTGTTTCCACCTGGTCCCACTTGGTCCCAATTTTTCCCACTTTTCCCCACCTGTTTCCACTTGGTCCCACTTAGTCCCAATTTTTCCCAGTTTTCCCCACCTGTTTCCACTTGGTCCCACTTAGTCCCAATTTTTCCCAGTTTTCCAACCTCTTTCCACCTGGTCTCACTTGGTCCCAATTTTTCCCAGTTTTCCCCACCTGTTTCCACTTGGTCCCACTTGGTCCCAATTTTCCCCATCTTTCCCCACTTGTTTCCACTTGGTCCAACTTAGTCCCAATTTTTCCCAGTTTTCCCCACCTGTTTCCACTTGGTCCAACTTAGTCCCAATTTTTCCCAGTTTTCCCCACCTGTTTCCACTT
This sequence comes from Eutreptiella sp. 'Long Island Sound 2002', assembly GCA_964036045.1. NCBI lineage: Eukaryota > Euglenozoa > Euglenophyceae > Eutreptiales > Eutreptiaceae > Eutreptiella > Eutreptiella sp. 'Long Island Sound 2002'. The sequence continues at coordinate 161,227,581 of OZ038378.1, forward strand.
GGTCCCACTCAGTCCCAATTTTTCCCAGCTTTCCCCACCTGTTTCCACTTGGTCCCACTTAGTCCTAATTTTTCCCGGCTTGCCCCACCTGTTTCCACTTGGTCCCACTTGGTCCCAATTTTTCCCAGTTTTCCCCACCTGTTTCCACTTGGTCCCACTTGGTCCCAATTTTCCCCATCTTTCCCCACCTGTTTCCACTTGGTCCAACTTAGTCCCAATTTTTCCCAGTTTTCCCCACCTGTTTCCACTTGGTCCAACTTAGTCCCAATTTTTCCCAATTTTCCCCACCTGTTTCCATTTGGTCCCACTTGGTCCCAATTTTCCCCAGCTTTCCCCACCTGTTTCCACTTGGTCCCACTTAGTCCCAATTTTTCCCAGTTTTCCCCACCTTTTTGCCCTTGGTCCCACTTAGTCCCAATTTTTCCCGGGTTTCCCCACCTGCTTCCACTTGGTCCCACTTGGTCCCAATTTTTCCCAGTTTTCTCCACCTGTTTCCACTTGGTCCCACTTAGTCCCATTTTTTCCACGTTTTTCCCACGTGTTTCCACTTGGTCCCACTTAGTCCCAATTTTTCCCAGATTTCCCCACCTGTTTCCACTTGGTCCCACTTAGTCCCAATTTCTCCCAATTTTCCCCACCCGTTTCCACTTGGTCCCACTTAGTCCCAATTTTTCCCAGTTTTCCCCACCTGTTTCCACTTGGTCCCATTTAGTCCCAATTTTTCCCATTTTCCCCCACCCGTTTCCACTTGGTCCCACTTGGTCCCAATTTTTCCCACTTTTCCCCACCTGTTTCCACTTCGCCCCACTTAGTCCCAATTTTTCCCAGCTTTCCCCACCTGTTTCCACTTGGTCCAACTTAGTCCCAATTTTCCCCAGCTTTCCCCACCTGTTTCCACTTGGTCCAACTGGGTCCCAATTTTTCCAAGTTTTCCCCACTCGTTTCCACTTGGTCCCACTTAGTCGCAATTTTTCGCAGTTTTCCCCACCTGTTTCCACTTGGTCCCACTTAGTCCCAATTTTTCCCAGTTTTCCCCACCTGTTTCCACTTGGTCCCACTTAGTCCCAATTTTTCCCAGTTTTCCGCACCTGTTTCCACTCGGTCCCACTTGGTCCCAATTTTTCCCACTTTTCCCCACCCGTTTCCACTTCGCCCCACTTAGTCTCAATTTTTCCCAGTTTTCCCCACCTGTTTCCACTTGGTCCAACTTAGTCCCAATTTTTCCAAGTTTTCCCCACCTGTTTCCACTTGGTCCCACTTGGTCCCAATTTTTCCCACTTTTCCCCACCTGTTTCCACTTCGCCCCACTTAGTCCCAATTTTTCCCAATTTTCCCCACCTGTTTCCACTTGGTCCCACTTGGTCCCAATTTTCCCTAGCTTTCCCCACCTGTTTCCACTTGGTCCAACTTAGTCCCAATTTTTCCCAGTTTTCCCCACCTGTTTCCACTTGGTCCAACTTAGTCCCAATTTTTCCCAGTTTTCCCCACCTGTTTCCACTTGGTCCCACTCAGTCCCAATTTTTCCCAGTTTTCCCCACCTGTTTCCACTTGGTCCCACTTGTCCCAATTTTTCCTAGTTTTCCCCCCCTGTTTCCACTTGGTCCCACTCAGTCCCAATTTTCCCCAGTTTTCCCCACCTGTTTCCACCTGGTCCCACTTGGTCCCAATTTTTCCCACTTTTCCCCACCTGTTTCCACTTGGTCCCACTTAGTCCCAATTTTTCGCAGTTTTCCCCCCCTGTTTCCACTTGGTCCCACTCAGTCCCAATTTTTCCCAGTTTTCCCCACCTGTTTCCACTTGGTCCCACTTAGTCCCAATTTTCCCCAGTTTTCCCACCTGTTTCCACCTGGTCCCACTTGGTCCCAATTTTTCCCACTTTTCCCCACCTGTTTCAATTGGTCCCACTTAGTCCCAATTTTTCCCAGTTTTCCCCACCTGTTTCCACTTGGTCCCACTTAGTCCCAATTTTTCCCAGTTTTCCCACCTCTTTCCACCTGGTCTCACTTGGTCCCAATTTTTCCCAGTTTTCCCCACCTGTTTCCACTTGGTCCCACTTGGTCCCAATTTTCCCCATCTTTCCCCACCTGTTTCCACTTGGTCCAACTTAGTCCCAATTTTTCCCAGTTTTCCCCACCTGTTTCCACGTGGTCCAACTTAGTCCCAATTTTTCCCAGTTTTCCCCACCTGTTTCCACTTGGTCCCACTCAGTCCCAATTTTTCCCAGCTTTCCCCACCTGTTTCCACTTGGTCCCACTTAGTCCCAATTTTTCCCAGTTTTCCCCACCTGTTTCCACTTGGTCCCACTTAGTCCCAATTTTTCCCGGCTTGCCCCACCTGTTTCCACTTGGTCCCACTTGGTCCCAATTTTTCCCACTTTTCCCCACCTGTTTCCACTTGGTCCCACTTGGTCCCAATTTTTCCCAGTTTTCCCCACCTGTTTCCACTTGGTCCCACTTGGTCCCAATTTTCCCCATCTTTCCCCACCTGTTTCCACTTGGTCCAACTTAGTCCCACTTTTTCCCAGTTTTCCCCACCTGTTTCCACTTGGTCCCACTCAGTCCCAATTTTTCCCAGCTTTCCCCACCTGTTTCCACTTGGTCCCACTTAGTCCCAATTTTTCCAAGTTTTCCCCACCTGTTTCCACTTGGTCCCACTTGGTCCCAATTTTTCCCACTTTTCCCCACCTGTTTCCACTTCGCCCCACTTAGTCCCAATTTTTCCCAATTTTCCCCACCTGTTTACACTTGGTCCCACTTGGTCCCAATTTTCCCCAGCTTTCCCCACCTGTTTCCACTTGGTCCAACTTAGTCGCAATTTTTCCCAGTTTTCCCCACCTGTTTCCACTTGGTCCAACTTAGTCCCAATTTTTCCCAGTTTTCCCCACCTGTTTCCACTGGGTCCCACTCAGTCCCAATTTTTCCCAGTTTTCCCCACCTGTTTCCACTTGGTCCCACTTAGTCCCAATTTCTCCCAGTTTTCCCACCTGTTTCCACCTGGTCCCACTCTGTCCCAATTTTTCCCAGTTTTCCCCACCTGTTTCCACTTGGTCCCACTTGTCCCAATTTTTCCTAGTTTCCCCCCCCTGTTTCCACTTGGTCCCACTCAGTCCCAATTTTTCCCAGTTTTCCCCACCTGTTTCCACTTGGTCCCACTTAGTCCCAATTTTCCCCAGTTTTCCCACCTGTTTCCACCTGGTCCCACTTGGTCACAATTTTTCCCACTTTTCCCCACCTGTTTCCACTTGGTCCCACTTAGTCCCAATTTTTCCCAGCTTTCCCCACCTGTTTCCACTTGGTCCCACTTGGTCCCAATTTTTCCCAGTTTTCCCCACCTGTTTCCACTTGGTCCCACTTGGTCCCAATTTTCCCCATCTTTCCCCACCTGTTTCCACTTGGTCCAACTTAGTCCCAATTTTTCCCAGTTTTCCCCACCTGTTTCCACTTGGTCCAACTTAGTCCCAATTTTTCCCAGTTTTCCCCACCTGTTTCCACTTGGTCCCACTCAGTCCCAATTTTTCCCAGCTTTCCCCACCTGTTTCCACTTGGTCCCACCTAGTCCCAATTTTTCCCAGTTTTCCCCACCTGTTTCCACTTGGTCCCACTTAGTCCCAATTTTTCCCGGCTTGCCCCACCTGTTTCCACTTGGTCCAACTTAGTCCCAATTTTTCCCAGTTTTCCCCACCTGTTTCCACTTGGTCCCACTTGGTCCCAATTTTCCCCAGCTTTCCCCACCTGTTTCCACTTGGTCCCACTCAGTCCCAATTTTTCCCAGTTTTCCCCACCTGTTTCCACTTGGTCCCACTTAGTCCCAATTTCTCCCAGTTTTCCCACCTGTTTCCACCTGGTCCCACTTGGTCCCAATTTTTCCCAGTTTTCCCCACCTGTTTCCACTTGGTCCCACTTGTCCCAATTTTTCCTAGTTTTCCCCCCCTATTTCCACTTGGTCCCACTCAGTCCCAATTTTTCCCAGTTTTCCCCACCTGTTTCCACTTGGTCCCACTTAGTCCCAATTTCCCCCAGTTTTCCCACCTGTTTCCACCTGGTCCCACTTGGTCCCAATTTTTCCCACTTTTCCCCACCTGTTTCCACTTGGTCCCACTCAGTCCCAATTTTCCCCAGTTTTCCCCACCTGTTTCCACTTGGTCCCACTTAGTCCCAATTTTCCCCAGTTTTCCCACCTGTTTCCACCTGGTCCCACTTGGTCCCAATTTTTCCCAGTTTTCCCCACCTGTTTCGACTTGGTCCCACTTGGTCCCAATTTTCCCCACTTTTCCCCACCTGTTTCCACTTGGTCCCACTTAGTCCCAATTTTTCCCAGTTTTCCCCACCTGTTTCCACTTGGTCCCACTTAGTCCCAATTTTTCCCAGTTTTCCCACCTCTTTCCACCTGGTCCCACTTGGTCCCAATTTTTCCCAGTTTTCCCCACCTGTTTCCACTTGGTCCAACTTAGTCCCAATTTTTCCCAGTTTTCCCCACCTGTTTCCACTTGGTCCCACTCAGTCCCAATTTTTCCCAGCTTTCCCCACCTGTTTCCACTTGGTCCCACTTAGTCCCAATTTTGTCCAGTTTTCCCCACCTGTTTCCACTTGGTCCCACTTAGTCCCAATTTTTCACGGCTTGCCCCACCTGTTTCCACTTGGTCCCACTTGGTCCCAATTTTTCCCACTTTTCCCCACCTGTTTCCACTTCGCCCCACTTAGTCCCAATTTTTCCCAGTTTTCCCCACCTGTTTGCACTTGGTCCCACTTGGTCCCAATTTCCCCCAGCTTTCCCCACCTGTTTCCACTTGGTCCAACTTAGTCCCAATTTTTCCCAGTTTTCCCCACCTGTTTCCACCTGGTCCAACTTAGTCCCAATTTTTCCAAGTTTTCCCCACTTGTTTCCACTTGGTCCAACTTAGTCCCAATTTTTCCCAGTTTTCCCCACCTGTTACCACTTGGTCCAACTTAGTCCCAATTCTTCCCAGGTTTCCCCACCTGTTTCCACTCGGTCCCACTTGGTCCCAATTTTTCCCACTTTTCCCCACCCGTTTCCACTTCGCCCCACTTAGTCTCAATTTTTCCCAGTTTTCCCCACCTGTTTCCACTTGGTCCCACTTGGTCCCAATTTTCCCCAGCTTTCCCCACCTGTTTCCACTTGGTCCAACTTAGTCCCAATTTTTCCCAGTTTTCCCCACTTGTTTCCACTTGGTCCCACTTAGTCCCAATTTTTGCCAGTTTTCCCCACCTGTTTCCACTTGGTCCAACTTAGTCCCAATTTTTCCCAGTTTTCCCCACCTGTTTCCACTTGGTCCAACTTAGTCCCAATTTTTCCCAGTTTTCCCCACCTGTTTCCACTGGGTCCCACTCAGTCCCAATTTTTCCCAGTTTTCCCCACCTGTTTCCACTTGGTCCCACTTAGTCCCAATTTCTCCCAGTTTTCCCACCTGTTTCCACCTGGTCCCACTCTGTCCCAATTTTTCCCAGTTTTCCCCACCTGTTTCCACTTGGTCCCACTTGTCCCAATTTTTCCTAGTTTCCCCCCCCTGTTTCCACTTGGTCCCACTCAGTCCCAATTTTTCCCAGTTTTCCCCACCTGTTTCCACTTGGTCCCACTTAGTCCCAATTTTCCCCAGTTTTCCCACCTGTTTCCACCTGGTCCCACTTGGTCACAATTTTTCCCACTTTTCCCCACCTGTTTCCACTTGGTCCCACTTAGTCCCAATTTTTCCCAGTTTTCCCCCCCTGTTTCCACTTGGTCCCACTTAGTCCCAATTTTTCCCAGCTTCCCCACCTGTTTCCACTTGGTCCCACTTGGTCCCAATTTTTCCCAGTTTTCCCCACCTGTTTCCACTTGGTCCCACTTGGTCCCAATTTTCCCCATCTTTCCCCACCTGTTTCCACTTGGTCCAACTTAGTCCCAATTTTTCCCAGTTTTCCCCACCTGTTTCCACTTGGTCCAACTTAGTCCCAATTTTTCCCAGTTTTCCCCACCTGTTTCCACTTGGTCCCACTCAGTCCCAATTTTTCCCAGCTTTCCCCACCTGTTTCCACTTGGTCCCACCTAGTCCCAATTTTTCCCAGTTTTCCCCACCTGTTTCCACTTGGTCCCACTTAGTCCCAATTTTTCCCGGCTTGCCCCACCTGTTTCCACTTGGTCCAACTTAGTCCCAATTTTTCCCAGTTTTCCCCACCTGTTTCCACTTGGTCCCACTTGGTCCCAATTTTCCCCAGCTTTCCCCACCTGTTTCCACTTGGTCCCACTCAGTCCCAATTTTTCCCAGTTTTCCCCACCTGTTTCCACTTGGTCCCACTTAGTCCCAATTTCTCCCAGTTTTCCCACCTGTTTCCACCTGGTCCCACTTGGTCCCAATTTTTCCCAGTTTTCCCCACCTGTTTCCACTTGGTCCCACTTGTCCCAATTTTTCCTAGTTTTCCCCCCCTATTTCCACTTGGTCCCACTCAGTCCCAATTTTTCCCAGTTTTCCCCACCTGTTTCCACTTGGTCCCACTTAGTCCCAATTTCCCCCAGTTTTCCCACCTGTTTCCACCTGGTCCCACTTGGTCCCAATTTTTCCCACTTTTCCCCACCTGTTTCCACTTGGTCCCACTTAGTCCCAATTTTTCCCAGTTTTCCCCCCCTGTTTCCACTTGGTCCCACTCAGTCCCAATTTTCCCCAGTTTTCCCCACCTGTTTCCACTTGGTCCCACTTAGTCCCAATTTCCCCAGTTTTCCCACCTGTTTCCACCTGGTCCCACTTGGTCCCAATTTTTCCCAGTTTTCCCCACCTGTTTCGACTTGGTCCCACTTGGTCCCAATTTTCCCCACTTTTCCCCACCTGTTTCCACTTGGTCCCACTTAGTCCCAATTTTTCCCAGTTTTCCCCACCTGTTTCCACTTGGTCCCACTTAGTCCCAATTTTTCCCAGTTTTCCCACCTCTTTCCACCTGGTCCCACTTGGTCCCAATTTTTCCCAGTTTTCCCCACCTGTTTCCACTTGGTCTAACTTAGTCCCAATTTTTCCCAGTTTTCCCCACCCGTTTCCACTTGGTCCCACTCAGTCCCAATTTTTCCCAGCTTTCCCCACCTGTTTCCACTTGGTCCCACTTAGTCCCAATTTTGTCCAGTTTTCCCCACCTGTTTCCACTTGGTCCCACTTAGTCCCAATTTTTCACGGCTTGCCCCACCTGTTTCCACTTGGTCCCACTTGGTCCCAATTTTTCCCACTTTTCCCCACCTGTTTCCACTTCGCCCCACTTAGTCCCAATTTTTCCCAGTTTTCCCCACCTGTTTGCACTTGGTCCCACTTGGTCCCAATTTCCCCCAGCTTTCCCCACCTGTTTCCACTTGGTCCAACTTAGTCCCAATTTTTCCCAGTTTTCCCCACCTGTTTCCACCTGGTCCAACTTAGTCCCAATTTTTCCAAGTTTTCCCCACTCGTTTCCACTTGGTCCAACTTAGTCCCAATTTTTCCCAGTTTTCCCCACCTGTTACCACTTGGTCCAACTTAGTCCCAATTCTTCCCAGGTTTCCCCACCTGTTTCCACTCGGTCCCACTTGGTCCCAATTTTTCCCACTTTTCCCCACCCGTTTCCACTTCGCCCCACTTAGTCTCAATTTTTCCCAGTTTTCCCCACCTGTTTCCACTTGGTCCCACTTGGTCCCAATTTTCCCCAGCTTTCCCCACCTGTTTCCACTTGGTCCAACTTAGTCCCAATTTTTCCCAGTTTTCCCCACTTGTTTCCACTTGGTCCCACTTAGTCCCAATTTTTGCCAGTTTTCCCCACCTGTTTCCACTTGGTCCAACTTAGTCCCAATTTTTCCCAGTTTTCCCCACCTGTTTCCACTTGGTCCCACTTCGTCCCAATTTTCCCCAGCTTTCCCCACCTGTTTCCACTTGGTCCCACTCAGTCCCAATTTTTCCCAGTTTTCCCCACCTGTTTCCACTTGGTCCCACTTAGTCCCAATTTCTCCCAGTTTTCCCACCTGTTTCCACCTGGTCCCACTTGGTCCCAATTTTTCCCAGTTTTCCCCACCTGTTTCCACTTGGTCCCACTTGTCCCAATTTTTCCTAGTTTTCCCCCCCTGTTTCCACTTGGTCCCACTCAGTCCCAATTTTTCCCAGTTTTCCCCACCTGTTTCCACTTGGTCCCACTTAGTCCCAATTTTCCCCAGTTTTCCCACCTGTTTCCACCTGGTCCCACTTGGTCCCAATTTTTCCCACTTTTCCCCACCTGTTTCCACTTGGTCCCACTTAGTCCCAATTTTTCCCAGTTTTCCCCCCCTGTTTCCACTTGGTCCCACTCAGTCCCAATTTTCCCCAGTTTTCCCCACCTGTTTCCACTTGGTCCCACTTAGTCCCAATTTTCCCCGGTTTTCCAACCTGTTTCCACCTGGTCCCACTTGGTCCCAATTTTTCCCAGTTTTCCCCAACTGTTTCGACTTGGTCCCACTTGGTCCCAATTTTCCCCACTTTTCCCCACCTGTTTCCACTTGGTCCCACTTAGTCCCAACTTTTCCCAGTTTTCCCCACCTGTTTCCACTTGGTCCCACTTAGTCCCAATTTTTCCCAGTTTTCCCACCTCTTTCCACCTGGTCCCACTTGGTTCCAATTTTTCCCAGTTTTCCCCACCAGTTTCCACTTGGTCCCACTTGGTCCCAATTTTCCCCATCTTTCCCCACCTGTTTCCACTTGGTCCAACTTAGTCCCAATTTTTCCCAGTTTTCCCCACCTGTTTCCACTTGGTCCAACTTAGTCCCAATTTTTCCCAGTTTTCCCCACCTGTTTCCACTTGGTCCCACTCAGTCCCAATTTTTCCGAGGTTTCCCCACCTGTTTCCACTTGGTCCCACTTAGTCCCAATTTTTCCCAGTTTTCCCCACCTGTTTCCACTTGGTCCCACTTAGTCCCAATTTTTCACGGCTTGCCCCACCTGTTTCCACTTGGTCCCACTTGGTCCCAATTTTTCCCACTTTTCCCCACATGTTTCCACTTCGCCCCACTTAGTCCCAATTTTTCCCAGTTTTCCCCACCTGTTTGCACTTGGTCCCACTTGGTCCCAATTTTCCCCAGCTTTCCCCACCTGTTTCCACTTGGTCCAACTTAGTCCCAATTTTTCCCAGTTTTCCCCACCTGTTTCCACCTGGTCCAACTTAGTCCCAATTTTTCCAAGTTTTCCCCACTCGTTTCCACTTGGTCCCACTTAGTCCCAATTTTTCCCAGTTTTCCCCACCTGTTTCCACTTGGTCCAACTTAGTCCCAATTCTTCCCACGTTTCCCCACCTGTTTCCACTCGGTCCCACTTGGTCCCAATTTTTCCCACTTTTCCCCACCCGTTTCCACTTCGCCCCACTTAGTCTCAATTTTTCCCAGTTTTCCCCACCTGTTTCCACTTGGTCCCACTTGGTCCCAATTTTCCCCAGTTTTCCCCACTCGTTTCCACTTGGTCCAACTTAGTCCCAATTTTTCCCAGTTTTCCCCACCTGTTTCCACTTGGTCCCACTCAGTCCCAATTTTTCCCAGCTTTCCCCACCTGTTTCCACTTGGTCCCACTTAGTCCCAATTTTGTCCAGTTTTCCCCACCTGTTTCCACTTGGTCCCACTTAGTCCCAATTTTTCACGGCTTGCCCCACCTGTTTCCACTTGGTCCCACTTGGTCCCAATTTTTCCCACTTTTCCCCACCTGTTTCCACTTCGCCCCACTTAGTCCCAATTTTTCCCAGTTTTCCCCACCTGTTTGCACTTGGTCCCACTTGGTCCCAATTTCCCCCAGCTTTCCCCACCTGTTTCCACTTGGTCCAACTTAGTCCCAATTTTTCCCAGTTTTCCCCACCTGTTTCCACCTGGTCCAACTTAGTCCCAATTTTTCCAAGTTTTCCCCACTCGTTTCCACTTGGTCCAACTTAGTCCCAATTTTTCCCAGTTTTCCCCACCTGTTACCACTTGGTCCAACTTAGTCCCAATTCTTCCCAGGTTTCCCCACCTGTTTCCACTTGGTCCCACTTGGTCCCAATTTTTCCCACTTTTCCCCACCCGTTTCCACTTCGCCCCACTTAGTCTCAATTTTTCCCAGTTTTCCCCACCTGTTTCCACTTGGTCCCACTTGGTCCCAATTTTCCCCAGCTTTCCCCACCTGTTTCCACTTGGTCCAACTTAGTCCCAATTTTTCCCAGTTTTCCCCACTTGTTTCCACTTGGTCCCACTTAGTCCCAATTTTTGCCAGTTTTCCCCACCTGTTTCCACTTGGTCCAACTTAGTCCCAATTTTTCCCAGTTTTCCCCACCTGTTTCCACTTGGTCCCACTTGGTCCCAATTTTCCCCAGCTTTCCCCACCTGTTTCCACTTGGTCCCACTCAGTCCCAATTTTTCCCAGTTTTCCCCACCTGTTTCCACTTGGTCCCACTTAGTCCCAATTTCTCCCAGTTTTCCCACCTGTTTCCACCTGGTCCCACTTGGTCCCAATTTTTCCCAGTTTTCCCCACCTGTTTCCACTTGGTCCCACTTGTCCCAATTTTTCCTAGTTTTCCCCCCCTGTTTCCACTTGGTCCCACTCAGTCCCAATTTTTCCCAGTTTTCCCCACCTGTTTCCACTTGGTCCCACTTAGTCCCAATTTTCCCCAGTTTTCCCACCTGTTTCCACCTGGTCCCACTTGGTCCCAATTTTTCCCACTTTTCCCCACCTGTTTCCACTAGGTCCCACTTAGTCCCAATTTTTCCCAGTTTTCCCCCCCTGTTTCCAATTGGTCCCACTCAGTCCCAATTTTCCCCAGTTTTCCCCACCTGTTTCCACTTGGTCCCACTTAGTCCCAATTTTCCCCAGTTTTCCCACCTGTTTCCACCTGGTCCCACTTGGTCCCAATTTTTCCCAGTTTTCCCCACCTGTTTCGACTTGGTCCCACTTGGTCCCAATTTTCCCCACTTTTCCCCACCTGTTTCCACTTGGTCCCACTTAGTCCCAACTTTTCCCAGTTTTCCCCACCTGTTTCCACTTGGTCCCACTTAGTCCCAATTTTTCCCAGTTTTCCCACCTCTTTCCACCTGGTCCCACTTGGTTCCAATTTTTCCCAGTTTTCCCCACCTGTTTCCACTTGGTCCCACTTGGTCCCAATTTTCCCCATCTTTCCCCACCTGTTTCCACTTGGTCCAACTTAGTCCCAATTTTTCCTAGTTTTCCCCACCTGTTTCCACTTGGTCCAACTTAGTCCCAATTTTCCCCAGTTTTCCCCACCTGTTTCCACTTGGTCCCACTCAGTCCCAATTTTTCCCAGCTTTCCCCACCTGTTTCCACTTGGTCCCACTTGGTCCCAATTTTTCCCAGTTTTCCCCACCTGTTTCCACTTGGTCCCACTTAGTCCCAATTTTTCACGGCTTGCCCCACCTGTTTCCACTTGGTCCCACTTGGTCCCAATTTTTCCCACTTTTCCCCACCTGTTTCCACTTCGCCCCACTTAGTCCCAATTTTTCCCAGTTTTCCCCACCTGTTTGCACTTGGTCCCACTTGGTCCCAATTTTCCCCAGCTTTCCCCACCTGTTTCCACTTGGTCCAACTTAGTCCCAATTTTTCCCAGTTTTCCCCACCTGTTTCCACCTGGTCCAACTTAGTCCCAATTTTTCCAAGTTTTCCCCACTGGTTTCCACTTGGTCCCACTTAGTCCCAATTTTTCCCAGTTTTCCCCACCTGTTTCCACTTGGTCCAACTTAGTCCCAATTCTTCCCAGGTTTCCCCACCTGTTTCCACTCGGTCCCACTTGGTCCCAATTTTTCCCACTTTTCCCCACCCGTTTCCACTTCGCCCCAATTAGTCTCAATTTTTCCCAGTTTTCCCCACCTGTTTCCACTTGGTCCCACTTGGTCCCAATTTTCCCCAGTTTTCCCCACTCGTTTCCACTTGGTCCCACTTGGTCCCAATCTTCCCCAGCTTTCCCCACCTGTTTCTACTTGGTCCAACTTAGTCCCAATTTTTCCCAGTTTTCCCCACTTGTTTCCACTTGGTCCCACTTAGTCCCAATTTTTGCCAGTTTTCCCCACCTGTTTCCACTTGGTCCAACTTAGTCCCAATTTTTCCAAGTTTTCCCCACCCGTTTCCACTTGGTCCCACTTAGTCCCAATTTTTCCCAGTTTTCCCGACCTGTTTCCAGTTGGTCCCACTTAGTCCCAATTTTACTCAGTTTTCCCCACCTGTTTCCACTTGGTCCCACTTGGTCCCAATTTTCCCCAGCTTTCCCCACCTGTTTCCACTTGGTCCAACTTAGTCCCAATTTTTCCCAGTTTTCCCCACCTGTTTCCACTTGGTCCCACTTGGTCCGAATTTTTTCCAGCTTTCCCCACCTGTTTCCACTTGGTCCAACTTAGTCCCAATTTTTCCCAGTTTTCCCCACCTGTTTCCACTTGGTCCCACTCAGTCCCAATTTTTCCCAGTTTTCCCCACCTGTTTCCACTTGGTCCCACTTAGTCCCAATTTCTCCCAGTTTTCCCACCTGTTTTCACCTGGTCCCACTTGGTCCCAATTTTTCCCAGTTTTCCCCACCTGTTTCCACTTGGTCCCACTTGTCCCAATTTTTCCTAGTTTTCCCCCCCTGTTTCCACTTGGTTCCACTCAGTCCCAATTTTCCCCAGTTTTCCCCACCTGTTTCCACTTGGTCCCACTTAGTCCCAATTTTCCCCAGTTTTCCCCACCTCTTTCCACTTGGTCCCACTTAGTCCCAATTTTTCCCAGTTTTCCCACCTCTTTCCACCTGGTCCCACTTGGTCCCAATTTTTCCCAGTTTTCGCCACCTGTTTCCACTTGGTCCCACTTGTCCCAATTTTCCCCACTTTTCCCCACCTGTTTCCACTTGGTCCAACTTAGTCCCAATTTTCCCCAGTTTTCCCCACCTATTTCCACTTGGTCCCACTTAGTCCCAATTTCTCCCAGTTTTCCCCACCTCTTTCGACTTGGTCCCACTTTGTCCCAATTTTTCCTAGTTTGCCCCACCTGTTTCCACTTGGTCCCACATACTCCCAATTTCCCCCAATTTTCCCCACCTGTTTCCACTTGGTCCAAGTTAGTCCCAATTTTTGCCAGTTTTGACCACCTGTTTCAACTTGGTCCCACTTAGTCCCAATTTTTCCCAGTTTTCCCCACCTGTTTACACTTGGTCCCACTTAGTCCCAATTTTCCCCAGTTTTCCCCACCTGTTTCCACTTGGTCCCACTTAGTCCCAATTTTTGCCAGTTTTCCCCACGTGTTTCCACTTGGTCCCACTTAGTCCCAATTTTTCCCAGATTTCCCCACCTGTTTCCACTTGGTCCCACTTAGTCCCAATTTCTCCCAATTTTCCCCACCCGTTTCCACTTGGTCCCACTTAGTCCCAATTTTTCCCAGTTTTCCCCACCTGTTTCCACTTGGTCCCACTTAGTCCCAATTTTTCCCAGTTTTCCCCACCTGTTTCCACTTGGTCCCACTTAGTCCCAATTTTCCCCAATTTTCCCCACCTGTTTCCACTTGGTCCCACTTAGTCCCCGTTTTTCCCAGTTTTCCCCACCTATTTCCACTTGGTCCCACTTAGTCCCAATTTTTCCCAGTTTTCCCCACCTGTTTCCACTTGGTCCCACTTGGTCCCAATTTTTCCCAATTTTCTCCACCTGTTTCCACTTCGCCCCACTTAGTCCGAATTTGTTTCCTAGTTTTCCCCACCTGTTTCCACTTGGTCCCACTTGGTCCCAATTTTACCCAGCTTTCCCCACCTGTTTCCACTTGGTCCAACTTAGTCCCAATTTCCCCCAGTTTTCCCCACCTGTTTCCACTTGGTCCAACTTAGTCCCAATTTTTCCCAGTTTTCCCCACCTGTTTCCACCTGGTACAACCTAGTCCCAATTTTTCCAAGTTTTCCCCACCCGTTTCCACTTGGTCCCACTTAGTCCCAATTTTTCCCAGTTTTCCCGACCTGTTTCCAGTTGGTCCCACTTAGTCCCAATTTTACTCAGTTTTCCGCACCTGTTTCCACTTGGTCCCACTTAGGCCCAATTTTTCCCAGTTTTTCCCACCTGTTTCCACTTCGTCCCACTTGTCCCAATTTTTCCTAGTTTCCCCCCCCCCCCCCTGTTTCCACTTGGTCCCACTCAGTCCCAATTTTTCCCAGTTTTCCCCACCTGTTTCCACTTGGTCCCACTTAGTCCCAATTTTCCCCAGTTTTCCCACCTGTTTCCACCTGGTCCCACTTGGTCCCAATTTTTCCCACTTTTCCCCACCTGTTTCCACTTGGTCCCACTTAGTCCCAATTTTTCCCAGTTTTCCCCCCTGTTTCCACTTGGTCCCACTCAGTCCCAATTTTCCCCAGTTTTCCCCACCTGTTTCCACTTGGTCCCACTTAGTCCCAATTTTCCCCAGTTTTCCCACCTGTTTCCACCTGGTCCAACTTAGTCCCAATTTTTCCCAGTTTTCCCCACCTGTTTCCACCTGGTCCCACTTGGTCCCAATTTTTCCCACTTTTCCCCACCTGTTTCCACTTGGTCCCACTTAGTCCCAATTTTTCCCAGTTTTCCCCACCTGTTTCCACTTGGTCCCACTTAGTCCCAATTTTCCCCAGTTTTCCCACCTCTTTCCACCTGGTCCCACTTAGTCCCAATTTTTCCCAGTTTTCCCCACCTGTTTCCACTTGGTCCCACTTGGTCCCAATTTTCCCCATCTTTCCCCACCTGTTTCCACTTGGTCCAACTTAGTCCCAATTTTTCCCAGTTTTCCCCACCTGTTTCCACTTGGTCCCACTTGGTCCCAATTTTCCCCAGCTTTCCCCACCTGTTTCCACTTGGTCCAACTTAGTCCCAATTTTTCCCAGTTTTCCCCACCTGTTTCCACTTGGTCCAACTTAGTCCCAATTTTTCCCAGTTTTCCCCACCTGTTTCCACTTGGTCCCACTCAGTCCCAATTTTTCCCAGTTTTCCCCACCTGTTTCCACTTGGTCCCACTTAGTCCCAATTTCTCCCAGTTTTCCCACCTGTTTCCACCTGGTCCCACTTGGTCCCAATTTTTCCCAGTTTTCCCCACCTGTTTCCACTTGGTCCCACTTGTCCCAATTTTTCCTAGTTTTCCCCCCCTGTTTCCACTTGGTTCCACTCAGTCCCAATTTTTCCCAGTTTTCCCCACCTGTTTCCACTTGGTCCCACTTAGTCCCAATTTTCCCCAGTTTTCCCCACCTCTTTCCACTTGGTCCCACTTAGTCCCAATTTTTCCCAGTTTTCCCACCTCTTTCCACCTGGTCCCACTTGGTCCCAATTTTTCCCAGTTTTCGCCACCTGTTTCCACTTGGTCCCACTTGTCCCAATTTTCCCCACTTTTCCCCACCTGTTTCCACTTGGTCCAACTTAGTCCCAATTTTCCCCAGTTTTCCCCACCTATTTCCACTTGGTCCCACTTAGTCCCAATTTCTCCCAGTTTTCCCCACCTCTTTCGACTTCGTCCCACTTTGTCCCAATTTTTCCTAGTTTGCCCCACCTGTTTCCACTTGGTCCCACATACTCCCAATTTCCCCCAATTTTCCCCACCTGTTTCCACTTGGTCCAAGTTAGTCCCAATTTTTGCCAGTTTTGACCACCTGTTTCAACTTGGTCCCACTTAGTCCCAATTTTTCCCAGTTTTCCCCACCTGTTTACACTTGGTCCCACTTAGTCCCAATTTTCCCCAGTTTTCCCCACCTGTTTCCACTTGGTCCCACTTAGTCCCAATTTTTGCCAGTTTTCCCCACGTGTTTCCACTTGGTCCCACTTAGTCCCAATTTTTCCCAGATTTCCCCACCTGTTTCCACTTGGTCCCACTTAGTCCCAATTTCTCCCAATTTTCCCCACCCGTTTCCACTTGGTCCCACTTAGTCCCAATTTTTCCCAGTTTTCCCCACCTGTTTCCACTTGGTCCCACTTAGTCCCAATTTTTCCCAGTTTTCCCCACCTGTTTCCACTTGGTCCCACTTAGTCCCAATTTTCCCCAATTTTCCCCACCTGTTTCCACTTGGTCCCACTTAGTCCCCGTTTTTCCCAGTTTTCCCCACCTATTTCCACTTGGTCCCACTTAGTCCCAATTTTTCCCAGTTTTCCCCACCTGTTTCCACTTGGTCCCACTTGGTCCCAATTTTTCCCAATTTTCTCCACCTGTTTCCACTTCGCCCCACTTAGTCCAAATTTTTCCTAGTTTTCCCCACCTGTTTCCACTTGGTCCCACTTGGTCCCAATTTTCCCCAGCTTTCCCCACCTGTTTCCACTTGGTCCAACTTAGTCCCAATTTCCCCCAGTTTTCCCCACCTGTTTCCACTTGGTCCAACTTAGTCCCAATTTTTCCCAGTTTTCCCCACCTGTTTCCACCTGGTACAACCTAGTCCCAATTTTTCCAAGTTTTCCCCACCTGTTTCCACTTAGTCCCACTTAGTCCCAATTTTTCCCAGTTTTCCCGACCTGTTTCCACTTGGTCCCACTTAGTCCCAATTTTTCCCAGTTTTCCCCACCTGTTTCCACTTAGTCCCAATTTTCCTCAGTTTTCCCCACCTGTTTCCACTTGGTCCCACTTAGTCCCAATTTTTCCTAGTTTTCCCCCCCTGTTTCCACTTGGTCCCACGCAGTCCCAATTTTTCCCAGTTTTCCCCACCTGTTTCCACTTGGTCCCACTTAGTCCCAATTTTCCCCAGTTTTCCCACCTGTTTCCACCTGGTCCCACTTGGTCCCAATTTTTCCCACTTTTCCCACCTGTTTCCACTTGGTCCCACTTAGTCCCAATTTTTCCCAGTTTTCCCCACCTGTTTCCACTTGGTCCCACTCAGTCCCAATTTTCCCCCGTTTTCCCCACCTGTTTCCACTTGGTCCCACTTAGTCCCAATTTTCCCCAGTTTTCCCACCTGTTTCCACCTGGTCCCACTTGGTCCCAATTTTTCCCAGTTTTCCCCACCTGTTTCGACTTGGTCCCACTTGGTCCCAATTTTCCCCACTTTTCCCCACCTGTTTCCACTTGGTCCCACTTAGTCCCAATTTTTCCCAGTTTTCCCCACCTGTTTCCACTTGGTCCCACTTAGTCCCAATTTTTCCCAGTTTTCCCACCTCTTTCCACCTGGTCCCACTTAGTCCCAATTTTTCCCGGTTTTCCCCACCTGTTTCCACTTGGTCCCACTTGGTCCCAATTTTCCCCATCTTTCCCCACCTGTTTCCACTTGGTCCAACTTAGTCCCAATTTTTCCCAGTTTTCCCCACCTGTTTCCACTTGGTCCAACTTAGTCCCAATTTTTCCCAGTTTTCCCCACCTGTTTCCACTTGGTCCCACTCAGTCCCAATTTTCCCCAGCTTTCCCCACCTGTTTCCACTTGGTCCCACTTAGTCCCAATTTTTCCCAGTTTTCCCCACCTGTTTCCACTTGGTCCCACTTAGTCCCAATTTTTCCCGGCTTGCCCCACCTGTTTCCACTTGGTCCCACTTGGTCCCAATTTTTCCCACTTTTCCCCACCTGTTTCCACTTCGCCCCACTTGATCCCAATTTTTCCCAGTTTTCCCCACCTGTTTGCACTTGGTCCCACTTGGTCCCAATTTTCCCCAGCTTTCCCCACCTGTTTCCACTTGGTCCAACTTAGTCCCAATTTTTCCCAGTTTTCCCCACCTGTTTCCACCTGGTTCAACTTAGTCCCAATTTTCCCAAGTTTTCCCCACTCGTTTCCACTTGGTCCCACTTAGTCCCAATTTTTCCCAGTTTTCCCCACCTGTTTCCACTTGGTCCAACTTAGTCCCAATTCTTCCCAGGTTTCCCCACCTGTTTCCACTCGGTCCCACTTGGTCCCAATTTTTCCCACTTTTCCCCACCTGTTTCCACTTCGCCCCACTTAGTCCCAATTTTTCCCAATTTTCCCCACCTGTTTCCACTTGGTCCCACTTGGTCCCAATTTTCCCCAGCTTTCCCCACCTGTTTCCACTTGGTCCAACTTAGTCCCAATTTTTCCCAGTTTTCCCCACCTGTTTCCACTTGGTCCCACTTGGTCCCAATTTTCCCCAGCTTTCCCCACCTGTTTCCACTTGGTCCAACTTAGTCCCAATTTTTCCCAGTTTTCCCCACCTGTTTCCACTTGGTCCAACTTAGTCCCAATTTTCCCCAGTTTTCCCCACCTGTTTCCACTTGGTCCCACTCAGTCCCAATTTTTCCCAGTTTTCCCCACTTGTTTCCACTTGGTCCCACTTAGTCCCAATTTCTCCCAGTTTTCCCACCTGTTTCCACCTGGTCCCACTTGGTCCCAATTTTTCCCAGTTTTCCCCACGTGTTTCCTCTTGGTCCCACTTGTCCCAATTTTTCCTAGTTTTCCCCCCCTGTTTCCACTTGGTTCCACTCAGTCCCAATTTTTCCCAGTTTTCCCCACCTGTTTCCACTTGGTCCCACTTAGTCCCAATTTTCCTCAGTTTTCCCCACCTCTTTCCACTTGGTCCCACTTAGTCCCAATTTTTCCAAGTTTTCCCACCTCTTTCCACCTGGTCCCACTTGGTCCCAATTTTTCCCAGTTTTCGCCACGTGTTTCCACTTGGTCCCACTTGTCCCAATTTTTCCTAGTTTTCCCCTCCTGTTTCCACTTGGTCCAACTTAGTCCCAATTTTCCCCAGTTTTCCCCACCTATTTCCACTTGGTCCCACTTAGTCCCAATTTTTCCCAGTTTTCCCCACCTGTTTCCACTTGGTCCCACTTAGTCCCAATTTTTCCCAGTTTTCCCCACCTGTTTGCACTTGGTCCCACTTAGTCCCAATTTTTCCAAGGTTTCCCCACCTGTTTCCACTTGGTCCCACTTGGTCCAAATTTTTTCCTGTTTTCCCCACCTGTTTCCACTTGGTCCCACTTAGTCCCAATTTTTGCCAGTTTTCCCCACGTGTTTCCACTTGGTCCCACTTAGTCCCAATTTTTCCCAGATTTCCCCACCTGTTTCCACTTCGTCCCACTTAGTCCCAATTTCTCCCAATTTTCCCCACCCGTTTCCACTTGGTCCCACTTAGTCCCAATTTTCCCCAGTTTTCCCCACCTGTTTCCACTTGGTCCCACTTAGTCCCAATTTTTCCCAGTTTTCCCCACCTGTTTCCACTTGGTCCCACTTAGTCCCAATTTCCCCCAATTTTCCCCACCTGTTTCCACTTGGTCCCACTTAGTCCCCGTTTTTCCCAGTTTTCCCCACCTATTTCCACTTGGTCCCACTTAGTCCCAATTTTTCCCAGTTTTCCCCACCTGTTTCCACTTGGTCCCACTTGGTCCCAATTTTTCCCAATTTTCTCCACCTGTTTCCACTTCGCCCCACTTAGTCCAAATTTTTCCTAGTTTTCCCCACCTGTTTCCACTTGGTCCCACTTGGTCCCAATTTTCCCCAGCTTTCCCCACCTGTTTCCACTTGGTCCAACTTAGTCCCAATTTCCCCCAGTTTTCCCCACCTGTTTCCACTTGGTCCAACTTAGTCCCAATTTTTCCCAGTTTTCCCCACCTGTTTCCACCTGGTACAACCTAGTCCCAATTTTTCCAAGTTTTCCCCACCCGTTTCCACTTGGTCCCACTTAGTCCCAATTTTTCCCAGTTTTCCCCACCAGTTTCCACTTGGTCCCAGTTAGTCCCAATTTTCCTCAGTTTTCCCCACCTGTTTCCACTTGGTCCCACTTAGGCCCAATTTTTCCCAGTTTTCCCCACCCGTTTCCACTTGGTCCCACTTAGTCCGAATTTTCCCCAGTTTTCCCCACCTGTTTCCACTTGGTTCCACTTGGTCCCAATTTTTCCTAGCTTTCCCCACCTGTTTCCACTTGGTCCCACTTAGTCCCAATTTTTCCCAGTTTTCCCCATCTGTTTCCACTTGGTCCCACTTAGTCCCCGTTTTTCCCAGTTTTCCCCACCTATTTCCACTTGGTCCCACTTAGTCCCAATTTTTCCCAGTTTTCCCCACCTGTTTCGACTTGGTCCCACTTTGTCCCAATTTTTCCTAGTTTGCCCCACCTGTTTCCACTTGGTCCCACATAGTCCCAATTTCCCCCAATTTTCCCCACCTGTTTCCACTTGGTCCCACTTAGTCCCAATTTTTGCCAGTTTTGACCCCCTGTTTCCACTTGGTCCCACTTAGTCCCAATTTTTCCCAGTTTTCCCCACCTGTTTCCGCTTGGTCCCACTTAGTCCCAATTTTCCCCAGTTTCCCCCACCCGTTTCCACTTGGTCCCACTTAGTCCCAATTTTTCCCAGTTTTCCCCACCTGTTTCCATTTGGTTTCACTTAGTCCGAATTTTTCCCAGTTTTCCCCACCTATTTCCATTTGGTTTCACTTAGTCCCAATTTTCCTCAGTTTTCCCCACCTGTTTCCACTTGGTCCCACTTGGTCCCAATTTTCCCAGTTTTCCCCACCTGTTTCCACTTGGTCCCACTTAGTCCCAATTTTTCCCAGTTTTCCCACCTGTTTCCCCGTGGTCCCACCTGGTCCCAATTTTTGCCAGTTTTCCCCACCTGTTTCCACTTGGTCCCACTTGTCCCAATTTTTCCTAGTTTTCCCCCCCTGTTTCCACTTGGTCCAACTTAGTACCAATTTTTCCCAGTTTTCCCCACGTGTTTCCACTTGGTCCAACTTAGGCCCAATTTTTCCCAGGTTTCCCCACCTGTTTCCACTTGGTCCAACTTAGTCCCAATTTTTCCAAGTTTTCCCCACCCGTTTCTACTTGGGCCCACTTAGTCCCAATTTTCCCAGTTTTCCCCACCTGTTTCCACTTGGTCCCACTTAGTCCCAATTTTCCCCAGTTTTCCCCACCTGTTTCCACTTGGTCCCACTTAGACCCAATTTTCCTCAGTTTTCCCCACCTGTTTCCACTTGGTCCCACTTAGTCCCAATTTTTCTCAGTTTTCCCCACCTGTTTCCACTTGGTCCCACTTAGTCCCAATTTTTCCCAGTTTTCCCACCTGTTTCCACTTGGTTCCACTTGGTCCCAATTTTTCCCAGTTTTCCCCACCTGTTTCCACTTGGTCCCACTTGGTCCCAATTGTCCCCAGCTTTCCCCACCTGTTTCCACTTGGTCCAACTTCGTCCCAATTTTTCCCAGTTTTCCCCACCTGTTTCCACTTGGTCCAACTTAGGCCCAATTTTTCCCAGTTTTCCCCACCTGTTTCCACTTGGTCCAACTTAGTCCCAATTTTTCCAAGTTTTCCCCACCCGTTTCTACTTGGGCCCACTTAGTCCCAATTTTCCCAGTTTTCCCCACCTGTTTCCACTTGGTCCCACTTAGTCCCAATTTTCCCCAGTTTTCCCCACCTGTTTCCACTTGGTCCCACTTAGACCCAATTTTCCTCAGTTTTCCCCACCTGTTTCCACTTGGTCCCACTTAGTCCCAATTTTTCTCAGTTTTCCCCACCTGTTTCCACTTGGTCCCATTTAGTCCCAATTTTTCCCTGTTTTCCCCACCTGTTTCCACTTGGTCCAACTTAGTCCCAATTTTTCCTCAGTTTTCCCCACATGTTTCCACTTGGTCCCACTTGGTCCCAATTTTCCCCAGTTTTCCCCACCTGTTTCCACTTGGTCCCACTTAGTCCCAATTTTCCCCAGCTTTCCCCACCTGTTTCCACTTGGTCCAACTTAGTCCCAATTTTCCCCAGTTTTCCCCATCTGTTTCCACTTGGTCCCACTTAGTCCTAATTTTTCCATTTTTCCCCACCTGTTTCCACTTGGTCCCACTTAGTCCCAATTTTTCCCAGTTTCCCCACCTGTTTCCACTTGGTCCGACTCGCTCCCAATTTTCCCCAGTTTTCCCCATCTGTTTCCACTTGGTCCCACTTAGTCCCAATTTTTCCATTTTTCCCCACCTGTTTCCACTTGGTCCCACTTAGTCCCAATTTTTCCCAGTTTTCCCCACATGTTTCCACTTGGTCCCACTTGGTCCCAATTTTCCTCAGTTTTCCCCACCTGTTTCCACTTGGTCCAACGTAGTCCCAATTTTCCCCAGTTTTCCCCACATGTTCCCACTTGGTCCCACTTAGTCCCCATTTTCCCCAGTTTTCCCCATCTGTTTCCACTTGGTCCCACTTAGTCCCAATGACCAGTTTTCCCCACCCGTTTCCACTTGGTCCCACTTAGTCCCCGTTTTTCCCAGTTTTCCCCACCTGTTTCCACTTAGTCCAACTTAGTCCCAATGTTTCCCACTTTTCCCCACATGTTTCCACTTGGTCCCACTTAGTCCCAATTTTTCCCAGCTTTCCCCACCTGTTTCCACTTGGTCCCACTTAGTCCCAATTTCTCCCAATTTTCTTCACCCGTTTCCACTTGGTCCCACTTAGTCCCAATTTTTCCCAGTTTTCCCCACCTGTTTCCACTTGGTCCCACTTAGTCCCAATTTTTCCCAGTTTTGCACACCTGTTTCCACTTGGTCCCACTTAGTCCCAATTTCCCCCGGTTTTCCCCACCTGTTTCAACTTGGTCCCACTTGGTCCCAATTTTTCCCACTTTTCCCCACCTGTTTCCACTTGGTCCCACTTAGTCCCAATTTTTCCCAGTTTTCCCCACCTGTTTCCACTTGGTCCCACTTGGTCCCAATTTTCCCCAGCTTTCCCCACCTGTTTCCACTTACTCCCCGTTTTTCCCAATTTTTCCCAGTTTTCCCCTCCTGTTTCCACTTGGTCCAACTTAGTCCCAATTTTTCCAAGTTTTCCCCACCTGTTTCCACTTGGTCCCACTTAGTCCCAATTTTCCTCAGTTTTCCCCACCTGTTTCCACTTGGTCCCACTTAGTCCCAATTTTTCCCAGTTTTCCCCACCTGTTTCCACTTGGTCCCACTTAGTCCCAATTTTACCCAGGTTTCCCCACCCGTTTCCAATTGGTCCCACTTAGTCCCCGTTTTTCCCAGTTTTCCCCACCTGTTACCACTTGGTCCCACTTAGTCCCAATTTTTCCCAGTTTTCCCCACCTGTTTCCACTTGGTCCAACTTAGTCCCAATTTTTCCCCGTTTTCCCCACCTGTTTCCACTTGGTCCAACTTAGTCCTAAATTTTCCCAGTTTTCCCCACCTGTTTCCACTTGGTCCAACTTAGTCCCAATTTTTCCAACTTTTCCCCACCCGTTTCCACTTGGTCCCACTTAGTCCCAATTTTTCCCAGTTTTCCCCACCTGTTTCCACTTGGTCCCACTTAGTCCCAATTTTACCCAGGTTTCCCCACCTGTTTCCACTTGGTCCCACTTGGTCCCAATTTTTCCCAGTTTTCCCCACCTGTTTCCACTTGGTCCCACTTAGTCCCAATTTTTCCCAGTTTTCCCCACCTGTTTCCACTTGGTCCCACTTGGTCCCCATTTTCCCCAGTTTTCCCCACCTGTTTCCACTTGGTCCCACTTAGTCCCAATTTTTCCCAGTTTTCCCCACCTGTTTCCACTTGGTCCCACTTAGGCCCAATTTTTCCGAGTTTTCCCCACCTGTTTCCACTTGGTCCCACTTAGTCCCAATTTTTCTCAGTTTTCCCCACCTGTTTCCACTTGGTCCCACTTAGTCCCAATTTTTTCCAGTTTTCCCCATCTGTTTCCACTTGGTCCAACTTAGTCCCAATTTTCACCAGTTTTCCCCATCTGTTTCCACTTGGTCCCACTTGGTCCCCATTTTCCCCAGTTTTCCCCACCTGTTTCCACTTGGTCCCACTTAGTCCCAATTTTTCCAGGCTTGCCCCACCTTTTTACACTTGGTCCGACTCGGTCCCAATTTTCCCCAGTTTTCCCCATCTGTTTCCACTTGGTCCCACTTAGTCCCAACTTTTCCCAGTTTTCCGCACCTGTTTCCACTTGGTCCCACTTAGTCCCAATTTTTCCCAATTTTCCCCACATGTTTCCACTTGGTCCCACTTAGTCCCAATTTTCCCCAGTTTTCCCCATCTGTTTCCACTTGGTCCAACTTAGTCCCAATTTTTCCCAGTTCTCCCCATCTGTTTCCACTTGGTCCCACTTAGTCCCAATTTTTCCCAGCTTGCCCCACCTGTTTCCACTTGGTCCGACTCAGTCCCAATTTTCCCCGGTTTTCCCCATCTGTTTCCACTTGGTCCAACGTAGTCCCAATTTTTCCCAGTTTTCCCCACCTGTTTCCACTTGGTCCCACTTAGTCCCAATTTTTCCCAGCTTTCCCCACCTGTTTCCACGTGCTCCCACTTGGTCCCCATTTTCCCCAGTTTTCCCCATCTGTTTCCACTTGGTCCCATTTAGTCCCAATTTTCCCCAGTTTTCCCCACCTGTTTCCACTTGGTCCGACTCGGTCCCAATTTTCCCCAGTTTTCCCCATCTTTTTCCACTTGGTCCAACGTAGTCCCAATTTTCCCCAGTTTTCCCCACCTGTTTCCACGTGGTCCCACTTAGTCCCAATTTTTCCCAGCTTTCCCCACCTGTTTCCACTTGGTCCCACTTAGTCTCAATTTTTCCCAGCTTTCCCCACCTGTTTCCACGTGGTCCCACTTAGTCCCCATTTTCCCCAGTTTTCCCCATCTGTTTCCACTTGGTCCCACTTAGTCCCAATTTTTCCCAGTTTTCCCCACCTGTTTCCACTTGGTCCCACTTGGTCCCAATTTTCCCCAGTTTTCCCCACCTGTTTCCACTTGGTCCCACTTGGTCCCAATTTTTCCCAGTTTTCCCCACCTGTTTCCACTTGGTCCCACTTAGGCCCAATTTTTCCCAGTTTTCCCCACCTGTTTCCACTTGGTCCCACTTGGTCCCAATTTTCGCCAGCTTTCCCCACCTGTTTCCACTTGGTCCAACTTAGTCCCAATTTTCCCCAGTTTTCCCCACCTGTTTCCACTTGGTCCCACTTAGTCCCAATGTTTCCCAGCTTTCCCCGCCTGTTTCCACTTGGTCCCACTTAGTCCCAATTTCTCCCAATTTTCTTCACCCGTTTCCACTTGGTCCCACTTAGTCCCCATTTTCCCCAGTTTTCCCCACCTGTTTCCACTTGGTCCCACTTGGTCCCAATTTTTCCCAGTTTTCCCCACCTGTTTCCACTTGGTCCCACTGGGTCCCAATTTCCCCCAGTTTTCCCCCCCTGTTTCCACTTGGTCCCACTTGGTCCCAATTTTTCCCAGTTTTCCCCACCTGTTTCCACTTGGTCCCACTTAGGCCCAATTTTTCCCAGTTTTCCCCACCTGTTTCCACTTGGTCCCACTTAGTCCCAATTTTTCCCAGCTTTCCCCACCTGTTTCCACGTGGTCCCACTTAGTCCCCATTTTCCCCAGTTTTCCCCATCGGTTTCCACTTGGTCCCACTTAGTCCCAACTTTTCCCAGTTTTCCCCACCTGTTTCCACTTGGTCCCATTTGGTCCGAATTTTTCCCAGTTTTCCCCACCTGTTTCCACTTGGTCCCAATCAGGCCCAATTTTTCCCGGTTTTCCCCACCTGTTTCCACTTGGTCCCACTTGGTCCCAATTTTCCCCAGCTTTCCCCACCTGTTTCCACTTGGTCCCACTTAGTCCCAATTTTCCCCAGTTTTCCCCACCTGTTTCCACTTGGTCCCACTTAGTCCCAATGTTTCCCAGCTTTCCCCACCTGTTTCCACTTGGTCCCACTTAGTCCCAATTTTCCCCAGTTTTCCCCACTTGTTTCCACTTGGTCCCACTTGGTCCCAATTTTTCCCAGTTTTCCCCACCTGTTTCCACTTGGTCCCACTTAGGCCCAATTTTTCCCAGTTTTCCCCACCTGTTTCCACTTGGTCCCACTTGGTCCCAATTTTCCCCAGCTTTCCCCACCTGTTTCCACTTGGTCCAACTTAGCCCCAATTTTCCCCGGTTTTCCCCACCTGTTTCAACTTGGTCCCACTTAGTCCCAATGTTTCCCAGCTTTCCCCACCTGTTTCCACTTGGTCCCACTTAGTCCCAATTTTTCCCAGCTTTCCCCACCTGTTTCCACGTGGTCCCACTTAGTCCCCATTTTCCCCAGTTTTCCCCATCGGTTTCCACTTGGTCCCACTTAGTCCCAACTTTTCCCAGTTTTCCCCACCTGTTTCCACTTGGTCCCATTTGGTCCGAATTTTTCCCAGTTTTCCCCACCTGTTTCCACTTGGTCCCACTTGGTCCCAATTTTCCCCAGCTTTCCCCACCTGTTTCCACTTGGTCCCACTTAGTCCCAGGTGGGGAAAACTGGGGAAAATTGGGACTAAGTGGGACCAAGTGGAAACAGGTGGGGAAAACTGGGAAAAATTGGGACTAAGTGGGACCAAGTGGAAACAGGTGGGGAAAAACTGGGAAAAATTGGGACTAAGTGGGACCAAGTGGAAACAGGTGAAGAAAATTGGGAGAAATTGGGACTAAGTGGGACCAAGTGGAAACAGGTGGGGAAAGCTGGGAAACATTGGGACTAAGTGGGACCAAGTGGAAACAGGTGGGGAAAACTGGGGAAAATTGGGACTAAGTTGGAGCAAGTGGAAACAGGTGGGGAGAGCTGGGGAAAATCGGGACCCAGTGGGACCAAGTGGAAACAAGTGGGGAAAACTGGGAAAAATTGGGCCTAAGTGGGACCAAGTGGAAACAGGTGGGGAAAACTGGGAAAAATTGGGACCAAGTGGGACCAAGTGGAAACAGGTGGGGAAAACTGGGGAAAATTGGGACTAAGTGGGTCCAAGTGGAAACAGGTGGGGAAAACTGGGAAAAATTGGGACTAAGTGGGACCAAGTGGAAACAGGTGGGGAAAACTGGGGAAAATTGGGACTAAGTGGGACCAAGTGGAAACAGGTGGGGAAAACTCAGAAAAATTGGGAGTAAGTGGGACCAAGTGGAAACGGGTGGGGAAAACTGGGGGAAATTGGGACTAAGTGGGACCAAGTGGAAACAGGTGGGGAAAACTGGGAAAAATTGGGACTAAGTTGGACCAAGTGGAAATAGGTGGGGAAAACTGGGAAAAATTGGGACTAAGTGGAACCAGGTGGAAACAGGTGGGGAAAACTGAGAAAAATTGGGACTAAGTGGGACCAAGTGGAAACGGGTGGGGAAAACTGGGAAAAATTGGGACTAAGTGGGACCAAGTGGAAACAGGTGGGGAAAACTGGGAAAAAATGGGACTAAGTTGGACCAAGTGGAAACAGGTGGGGAAAACTGGGAAAAATTGGGACTAAGTGGGACCAAGTGGAAACGGGTGGGGAGAGCTCGGGAAAATTGGGACCAAGTGGGACCAAGTGGAAACAGGTGGGGAAAACTGGGAAAAATTGGGACTAAGTGGGACCAAGTGGAAAATGGTGGGGAAAACTGGGAAAAATTGGGACCAAGTGGGACCAAGTGGAAACAGGTGGGGAAAACTGGGGAAAATTGGGACTAAGTGGGACCAAGTGGAAACAGGTGGGGAAAACTGGGAAAAATTGGGACTAAGTGGGACCAAGTGGAAACAGGTGAAGAAAATTGGGAGAAATTGGGACTAAGTGGGACCAAGTGGAAACAGGTGGGGAAAGCTGCGAAACATTGGGACTAAGTGGGACCAAGTGGAAACAGGTGGGGAAAACTGGGTAAAATTGGGACTAAGTTGGAGCAAGTGGAAACAGGTGGGGAAAGCTGGGGAAAATCGGGACCCAGTGGGACCAAGTGGAAACAGGTGGGGAAACCTGGGAAAAATTGGGCCTAAGTGGGACCAAGTGGAAACAGGTGGGGAAAACTGGGAAAAATTGGGACCAAGTGGGACCAAGTGGAAACAGGTGGGGAAAACTGGGAAAAGTTGGGACAAAGTGGGACCAAGTGGAAACAGATGGGGAAAACTGGGGAAAATGGGGACTAAGTGGGACCACGTGGAAACAAGTGGGGAAAGCTGGGGAAAATTGGGACTAAGTGGGTCCAAGTGGAAACAGGTGGCGAAAAGTTGGAAAAATTGGGCCTAAGTGGGACCAAGTGGAAACGGGTGGGGAAAACTGGGAAAAATTTGGACCAAGTGGGACCAAGTGGAAACAGGGGGGGATAACTGGGGGAAATTGGGACTCAGTGGGACCAAGTGGAAACAGGTGGGGAAAACTGGGAAAAATTGGGACCAAGTGGGACCAAGTGGAAACAGGTGGGGAAAATTGGGGAAAATGGGGACTAAGTGGGACCAAGTGGAAACGGGTGAAGAAAATTGGGAGAAATTGGGACTAAGTGGGACCAAGTGGAAACAGGTGGGGAAAGCTGCGAAACATTGGGACTAAGTGGGACCAAGTGGAAACAGGTGGGGAAAGCTGGGGAAAATTGGGACTAAGTTGGACCAAGTGGAAACAGGTGGGGCAAGCTGGGGAAAATTGGGACCAAGTGGGACCAAGTGGAAACAGGTGGGGAAAACTGGGAAAAATTGGGCCTAAGTGGGACCAAGTGGAAACAGGTGGGGAAAACTGGGAAAAATTGGGACCAAGTGGGACCACGTGGAAACAAGTGGGGAAAGCTGGGAAAAATTGGGACTAAGTGGGACCAAGTGGAAACAGGTGGGGAAAACTGGGAAAAATTGGGCCTAAGTGGGACCAAGTGGAAACAGGTGGGGAAAACTGGGAAAAATTGGGACCAAGTGTGACCAAGTGGAAATAGGGGGGGAAAACTGGGGGAAATTGGGACCCAGTGGGACCAAGTGGAAACAGGTGGGGAAAACTGGGAAAAAGTGGGACCAAGTGGGACCAAGTGGAAACAGGTGGGGAAAACTGGGGAAAATGGGGACTAAGTGGGACCAAGTGGAAACGGGTGAAGAAAATTGGGAGAAATTGGGACTAAGTGGGACCAAGTGGAAACAGGTGGGGAAAGCTGGGAAACATTGGGACTAAGTGGGACCAAGTTGAAACAGGTGGGGAAAACTGGGGAAAATTGGGACTAAGTGGGACCAAGTGGAAACAGGTGGGGAGAGCTGGGGAAAATTGGGACCAAGTGGGACCAAGTGGAAACAGGTGGGGAAAACTGGGAAAAATTGGGACTAAGTGGGACCAAGTGGAAAATGGTGGGGAAAACTGGGAAAAATTGGGACCAAGTGGGACCAAGTGGAAACAGGTGGAGAAAACTGGGGAAAATTGGGACTAAGTGGGACCAAGTGGAAACAGGTGGGGAAAACTGGGAAAAATTGGGACTAAGTGGGACCAAGTGGAAACAGGTGGGGAAAACTGGGAAAAATTGGGACTAAGTGGGACCAAGTGGAAAGAGGTGAAGAAAATTGGGAGAAATTGGGACTAAGTGGGACCAAGTGGAAACAGGTGGGGAAAGCTGGGAAACATTGGGACTAAGTGGGACCAAGTGGAAACAGGTGGGGAAAACTGGGGAAAATTGGGACTAAGTTGGAGCAAGTGGAAACAGGTGGGGAAAGCTGGGGAAAATCGGGACCCAGTGGGACCAAGTGGAAACAGGTGGGGAAAACTGGGAAAAATTGGGCCTAAGTGGGACCAAGTGGAAACAGGTGGGGAAAACTGGGAAAAATTGGGACCAAGTGGGACCAAGTGGAAACAGGTGGGGAAAACTGGGAAAAGTTGGGACTAAGTGGGACCAAGTGGAAACAGATGGGGAAAACTGGGGAAAATGGGGACTAAGTGGGACCACGTGGAAACAAGTGGGGAAAGCTGGGAAAAATTGGGACTAAGTGGGTCCAAGTGGAAACAGGTGGTCCCAATTTTTCCCAGTTTTCCCCACCATTTTCCACTTGGTCCCACTTAGTCCCAATTTTTCCCAGTTTTCCCCACCTGTTTCGACTTGGTCCCACTTGGTCCCAATTTTCCCCAGCTCTCCCCACCCGTTTCCACTTGGTCCCACTTAGTCCCAATTTTTCCCAGTTTTCCCCACCTGTTTCCACTTGGTCCCACTTAGTCCCAATTTTTCCCAGTTTTCCCCACCCGTTTCCACTTGGTCCCACTTAGTCCCAATGTTTCTCAGTTTTCCCCACCTGTTTCCACCTGGTTCCACTTAGTCCCAATTTTTCCCAGTTTTCCCCACCTGTTTCCACTTGGTCCAACTTAGTCCCAATTTTTCCCAGTTTTCCCCACCTGTTTCCACTTGGTCCCACTTAGTCCCAATTTCCCCCAGTTTTCCCCACTGTTTCCACTTGGTCCCACTTAGTCCCAATTTTCCCCAGTTTTCCCCACCTGTTTCCACTTGGTCCCACTTAGTCCCAATTTTTCCCAGTTTTCCCCACCTGTTTCCACTTGGTCCAACTTAGTCCCAATGTTTACCAGTTTTCCCCACCCGTTTCCACTTGGTCCCACTTAGTCCCCGTTTTTCCCAGTTTTCCCCACCTGTTTCCACTTGGTCCAACTTAGTCCCAATGTTTCCCACTTTTCCCCACATGTTTCCACTTGGTCCCACTTAGTCCCAATTTTTCCCAGCTTTCCCCACCTGTTTCCACTTGGTCCCACTTAGTCCCAATTTCTCCCAATTTTCTTCACCCGTTTCCACTTGGTCCCACTTAGTCCCAATTTTTCCCAGTTTTCCCCACCTATTTCCACTTGGTCCCACTTAGTCCCAATTTTTCCCAGTTTTCCCACCTGTTTCCACTTGGTCCCACTTAGTCCCAATTTTCCCCAGTTTTCCCCACCTGTTTCCACTTGGTCCCACTTGGTCCCAATTTTTCCCACTTTTCCCCACCTGTTTCCACTTGGTCCCACTTAGTCCCAATTTTTCCCAGTTTTCCCCACCTGTTTCCACTTGGTCCCACTCGGTCCCAATTTTCCCCAGCTTTCCCCACCTGTTTCCACTTACTCCCCGTTTTTCCCAATTTTTCCTACTTTTCCCCACCTCTTTCCACTTGGTCCAACTTAGTCCCATTTTTTCCCAGTTTTCCCCACCTGTTTCCACTGGGTCCCACTTAGTCCCAATTTTTCCCAGTTTTCCCCACCTGTTTCCACTTGGTCCCACTTAGTCCCAATTTTTCCCAGTTTTCCCCATCTGTTTCCACTTGGTCCCACTTAGTCCCAATCCTTCCCAGTTTTCCCCACCTGTTTCCACTTGGTCCCACTTAGTCCCAATTTTTCCTAGTTTTGCCCACCTGTCTCCACTTGGTCCCACTTAGTCCCAATTTTTCTCATTTTTCCCCACCTGTTTCCACTTGGTCCCACTTAGTCCCAATTTTTCCCAGTTTTCCCCACATGTTTCCACTTGGTCCCACTTAGTCCCAATTTTTCCCAGTTTTCCCCACCTGTTTCCACTTGGTCCCACTTAGTCCCAATTTTTCCCAGCTTTCCCCACCTGTTTCCACTTGGTCCCACTTAGTCCCAATTTTTCCCAGTTTTCCCCACCCGTTTCCACTTGGTCCCACTTCGTCCCAATTTTTCCCAGTTTTCCCCACCTGTTGCCACTTGGTCCCACTTGGTCCCAATTTTCCCCAGCTTTCCCCACCTGTTTCCACTTGGTCCCACTTAGTCCCAATTTCTCCCAATTTTCTTCACCCGTTTCCACTTGGTCCCACTTAGTCCCAATTTTTCCCAGTTTTCCCCACCTGTTTCCACTTGGTCCCACTTAGTCCCAATTTTTCCCAGTTTTCCACACCTGTTTCCACTTGGTCCCACTTTGTCCCAATTTCCCCCAGTTTTCCCTACCTGTTTCCACTTGGTCCCACTTGGTCCCAATTTTTCCCACTTTTCCCCACCTGTTTCCACTTGGTCCCACTTAGTCCCAATTTTTCCCAGTTTTCCCCACCTGTTTCCACTTGGTCCCACTCGGTCCCAATTTTCCCCAGCTTTCCCCACCTGTTTCCACTTACTCCCCGTTTTTCCCAATTTTTCCTACTTTTCCCCACCTCTTTCCACTTGGTCCAACTTAGTCCCATTTTTTCCCAGTTTTCCCCACCTGTTTCCACTTGGTCCCACTTAGTCCCAATTTTTCCCAGTTTGCCCCACCTGTTTCCACTTGGTCCCACTGAGTCCCAAATTTCCGCAGTTTTCCCCACCTGTTTCGGCTGGGTCCCACTTAGTCCCAATTTTTCCCAGTTTTCCCCACCTGTTTCCACTTGGTCCCACTTAGTCCCAATTTTTCCCAGTTTTCCCCATCTGTTTCCACTTGGTCCCACTTAGTCCCAATCCTTCCCAGTTTTCCCCACCTGTTTCCACTTGGTCCCACTTAGTCCCAATTTTTCCTAGTTTTGCCCACCTGTTTCCACTTGGTCCCACTTAGTCCCAATTTTTCTCATTTTTCCCCACCTGTTTCCACTTGGTCCCACTTAGTCCCAATTTTTCCCAGTTTTCCCCACCTGTTTCCACTTGGTCCCACTTAGTCCCAATTTTTCCCAGCTTTCCCCACCTGTTTCCACTTGGTCCCACTTAGTCCCAATTTTTCCCAGTTTTCCCCACCCGTTTCCACTTGGTCCCACTTCGTCCCAATTTTTCCCAGTTTTCCCCACCTGTTGCCACTTGGTCCCACTTGGTCCCAATTTTCCCCAGCTTTCCCCACCTGTTTCCACTTGGTCCCACTTAGTCCCCATTTTCCCCAGTTTTCCCCACCTGTTTCCACTTGGTCCAACTTAGTCCCCATTTTCCCCAGTTTTCCCCACCTGTTTCCACTTGGTCCAACTTAGTCCCAATTTTCCCCAGTTTTCCCCACCCGTTTCCACTTGGTCCCACTTAGTCCCAATTTTTCCCAGTTTTCCCCACCCGTTTCCACTTGGTCCCACTTAGCCCCAATTTTTCCCAGTTTTCCCCACCCGTTTCCACTTGGTCCCACTTAGTCCAAAGTTTTCCCAGTTTTCCCCACCTGTTTCCACTTGGTCCAACTTAGTCCCAATTTTTCCGAGTTTTCCCCACCTGTTTCCAGTTGGTCCAACTTAGTCCCAATTTTTCCCAGTTTTCCCCACCTGTTGCCACTTGGTCCCACTTGGTCCCAATTTTCCCCAGCTTTCCCCACCTGTTTCCACTTGGTCCCACTTAGTCCCCATTTTCCCCGGCTTTCCCCACCTGTTTCCACTTGGTCCCACTTAGTCCCCATTTTCCCCAGCTTTCCCCACCTGTTTCCACTTGGTCCCACTTAGTCCCAATTTTCCCCAGTTTTCCCCACCCGTTTCCACTTGGTCCCACTTAGTCCCAATTTTTCCCAGTTTTCCCCACCCGTTTCCACTTGGTCCCACTTAGCCCCAATTTTTCCCAGTTTTCCCCACCCGTTTCCACTTGGTCCCACTTAGTCCAAAGTTTTCCCAGTTTTCCCCACCTGTTTCCACTTGGTCCAACTTAGTCCCAATTTTTCCCAGTTTTCCCCACCTGTTTCCACTTGGTCCAACTTAGTCCCAATTTTTCCCAGTTTTCCTCACCTGTTTCCACTTGGTCCAACTTAGTCCCAATTTTTCCCAGTTTTCCCCACCTGTTTCCACTTGGTCCAACTGAGTCCCAAATTTCCGCAGTTTTCCCCACCTGTTTCCACTGGGTCCCACTTAGTCCCAATTTTTCCCAGTTTTCCCCACCTGTTTCCACTTGGTCCCACTTAGTCCCAATTTTTCCCAGTTTTCCCCATCTGTTTCCACTTGGTCCCACTTAGTCCCAATCCTTCCCAGTTTTCCCCACCTGTTTCCACTTGGTCCAACTTACTTGGTCCCAATTTTCCCCAGCTTTCCCCACCTGTTTCCACTTGGTCCCACTTAGTCCCCATTTTCCCCAGCTTTCCCCACCTGTTTCCACTTGGTCCCACTTAGTCCCCATTTTCCCCAGTTTTCCCCACCTGTTTCCACTTGGTCCAACTTAGTCCCAATTTTCCCCAGTTTTCCCCACCCGTTTCCACTTGGTCCCACTTAGTCCCAATTTTTCCCAGTTTTCCCCACCCGTTTCCACTTGGTCCCACTTAGCCCCAATTTTTCCCAGTTTTCCCCACCCGTTTCCACTTGGTCCCACTTAGTCCAAAGTTTTCCCAGTTTTCCCCACCTGTTTCCACTTGGTCCAACTTAGTCCCAATTTTTCCCAGTTTTCCCCACCTGTTTCCACTTGGTCCAACTTAGTCCCAATTTTTCCCAGTTTTCCCCACCTGTTTCCACTTGGTCCAACTTAGTCCCAATTTTTCCCAGTTTTCCCCACCTGTTTGGACTTGGTCCAACTGAGTCCCAAATTTCCGCAGTTTTCCCCACATGTTTCCACTGGGTCCCACTTAGTCCCAATTTTTCCCAGTTTTCCCCACCTGTTTCCACTTGGTCCCACTTAGTCCCAATTTTTCCCAGTTTTCCCCATCTGTTTCCACTTGGTCCCACTTAGTCCCAATCCTTCCCAGTTTTCCCCACCTGTTTCCACTTGGTCCAACTTAGTCCCAATGTTTACCAGTTTTCCCCACCCGTTTCCACTTGGTCCCACTTAGTCCCAATTTTTCCCAGCTTTCCCCACCTGTTTCCACTTGGTCCCACTTAGTCCCAATTTCTCCCAATTTTCTTCACCCGTTTCCACTTGGTCCCACTTAGTCCCAATTTTTCCCAGTTTTCCCCACCTGTTTCCACTTGGTCCCACTTAGTCCCAATTTTTCCCAGTTTTCCACACCTGTTTCCACTTGGTCCCACTTAGTCCCAATTTCCCCCAGTTTTCCCCACCTGTTTCCACTTGGTCCCACTTGGTCCGAATTTTTCCCACTTTTCCCCATCTGTTTCCACTTGGTCCCACTTAGTCCCAATTTTTCCCAGTTTTCCCCACCTGTTTCCACTTGGTCCCACTTGGTCCCAATTTTCCCCAGCTTTCCCCACCTGTTTCCACTTACTCCCCGTTTTCCCCAATTTTTCCCAGTTTTCCCCTCCTCTTTCCACTTGGTCCAACTTAGTCCCAATTTTTCCAAGTTTTCCCCACCTGTTTCCACTTGGTCCCACTTAGTCCCAATTTTCCTCAGTTTTCCCCACCTGTTTCCACTTGGTCCCACTTAGTCCCAATTTTTCCCAGTTTTCCCCACCTGTTTCCACTTGGTCCCACTGAGTCCCAATTTTCCTCAGTTTTCCCCACCTGTTTCCACTGGGTCCCACTTAGTCCCAATTTTTCCCAGTTTTCCCCACCTGTTTCCACTTGGTCCCACTTAGTCCCAATTTTTCCCAGTTTTCCCCATCTGTTTCCACTTGGTCCCACTTAGTCCCAATCCTTCCCAGTTTTCCCCACCTGTTTCCATTTGGTCCCACTTAGTCCCAATTTTTCCCAGCTTTCCCCACCTGTTTCCACTTGGTCCCACTTAGTCCCAATTTTTCCCACTTTTCCCCACCCGTTTCCACTTGGTCCCACTTCGTCCCAATTTTTCCAAGTTTTCCCCACCCGTTTCCACTTGGTCCCACTTAGTCCCAATTTTTCCCAGTGTTCCCCACCTGTTTCCACTTGGTCCAACTTAGTCCCAATTTTTCCCAGTTTTCCCCACCTGTTTCCAGTTGGTCCAACTTAGTCCCAATTTTTCCCAGTTTTCCCCACCTGTTGCCACTTGGTCCCACTTGGTCCCAATTTTCCCCAGCTTTCCCCACCTGTTTCCACTTGGTCCCACTTAGTCCCCATTTTCCCCAGCTTTCCCCACCTGTTTCCACTTGGTCCCACTTAGTCCCCATTTTCCCCAGTTTTCCCCACCTGTTTCCACTTGGTCCAACTTAGTCCCAATTTTCCCCAGTTTTCCCCACCCGTTTCCACTTGGTCCCACTTAGTCCCAATTTTTCCCAGTTTTCCCCACCCGTTTCCACTTGGTCCCACTTAGCCCCAATTTTTCCCAGTTTTCCCCACCCGTTTCCACTTGGTCCCACTTAGTCCAAAGTTTTCCCAGTTTTCCCCACCTGTTTCCACTTGGTCCAACGTAGTCCCAATTTTTCCCAGTTTTCCCCACCTGTTTCCACTTGGTCCAACTTAGTCCCAATTTTCCCCAGTTTTCCTCACCTGTTTCCACTTGGTCCAACTTAGTCCCAATTTTTCCCAGTTTTCCCCACCTGTTTCCACTTGGTCCAACTTAGTCCCAATTTTTCCCAGTTTACCCCACCCGTTTCCACTTGGTCCCACTTAGTCCCAATTTTTGCCAATTTTCCCCACCTGTTTCCACTTGGTCCAACTTAGTCCCAATTTTTCCCAATTTTCCCCACCTATTTCCACTTGGTCCCACTTAGTCCCAATTTTTCCCAGTTTTCCCCACCCGTTTCCACTTGGTCCCACTTAGTCCCAATTTTTCCCAGTTTTCCCCACCTGTTTCCACTTGGTCCAACTTAGTCCCAATTTTTCCCAGCTTTCCCCACCTGTTTCCACTTGGTCCCACTTGGTCCCAATTTTCCCCAGTTTTCCCCACCTGTTTCCACTTGGTCCCACTTAGTCCCAATTTTTCCCAGTTTCCCCACCTGTTTCCACTTGGTCGTGCTTGGTCCCAATTTTTCCCAGTTTTCCCCACCTGTTTCCACTTGGTCCCACTTGGTCCCAATTTTACCCAATTTTCCCCACCCGTTTCCATTTGGTCCCACTTAGTCCCAATTTTCCCAAATTTTCCCCACCTGATTCCACTTGGTCCAACTTAGTCCCAATTTTCCCCAGTTTTCCCCACCTATTTCCACTTGGTCCCACTTAGTCCCAATTTTTCCCGGCTTTCCCCACCTGTTTCCACTTGGTCCCACTTAGTCCCAATTTTTCCCAGTTTTCCCCACCTGTTTCCAGTTGGTCCCACTTAGTCCCAATTTTTCCCAGTTTTCCCCACGTGTTTCAACTTGGTCCCACTTAGTCCCAATTTTTCCCAGTATTGTAAACCTGTTTCCACTTGGTTTCACTTAGTCCGAATTTTTCCCAGTTTTCCCCACCTGTTTCCACTTGGTCCCACTTAGTCCCAATTGTTCCCATTTTTGCCCACCTGTTTCCACTTGGTCCCACTTAGTCCCAATTTTTCCCAGTATTCCAAACCTGTTTCCACTTGGTCCCACTTAGTCCCAATTTTTCCCAGTCTTCCCCACGTGTTTCAACTTGGTCCCACTTAGTCCCAATTTTTCCCAGTTTTCCCCACCTGTTTCCACTTGGTCCAACTTAGTCCGAATTTTTCCCAGGTTTCCCCACCTGTTTCCACTTGGTCCAACTTAGTCCCAATTTTCCCCAGTTTTCCCAACCTGTTTCCACTTGGTCCCACTTAGTCCCAATTTTTCCCAGTTTTCCCCACCTGTTTCCACTTGGTCCCACTTCGGCCCAATTTTTCCCAGTTTTTCCCACCTGTTTCCACTTGGTCCCACTTAGTCCCAATTTTTCCCAGTTTTCCCCACCTGTTTCCACTTCGTCCAACTTAGTCCCAATTTTTCCCAGTTTTCCCCACCTGTTTCCACTTGGTCCCACTTAGTCCCAATTTTTCCCAGTATTGTAAACCTGTTTCCACTTGGTTTCACTTAGTCCGAATTTTTCCCAGTTTTCCCCACCTGTTTCCACTTGGTCCCACTTAGTCCCAATTGTTCCCATTTTTGCCCACCTGTTTCCACTTGGTCCCACTTAGTCCCAATCCTTCCCAGTTTTCCCCACCTGTTTCCATTTGGTCCCACTTAGTCCCAATTTTTCCCAGCTTTCCCCACCTGTTTCCACTTGGTCCCACTTAGTCCCAATTTTTCCCACTTTTCCCCA
Source organism: Eutreptiella sp. 'Long Island Sound 2002' (assembly GCA_964036045.1). NCBI lineage: Eukaryota > Euglenozoa > Euglenophyceae > Eutreptiales > Eutreptiaceae > Eutreptiella > Eutreptiella sp. 'Long Island Sound 2002'. The sequence goes on from OZ038378.1 coordinate 161,264,964, forward strand.
CCCGTTTCCACTTGGTCCCACTTCGTCCCAATTTTTCCCAGTTTTCCCCACCCGTTTCCACTTGGTCCCACTTAGTCCCAATTTTTCCCAGTGTTCCCCACCTGTTTCCACTTGGTCCAACTTAGTCCCAATTTTTCCCAGTTTTCCCCACCTGTTTCCAGTTGGTCCAACTTAGTCCCAATTTTTCCCAGTTTTCCCCACCTGTTGCCACTTGGTCCCACTTGGTCCCAATTTTCCCCAGCTTTCCCCACCTGTTTCCACTTGGTCCCACTTAGTCCCCATTTTCCCCAGCTTTCCCCACCTGTTTCCACTTGGTCCCACTTAGTCCCCATTTTCCCCAGTTTTCCCCACCTGTTTCCACTTGGTCCAACTTAGTCCCAATTTTCCCCAGTTTTCCCCACCCGTTTCCACTTGGTCCCACTTAGTCCCAATTTTTCCCAGTTTTCCCCACCCGTTTCCACTTGGTCCCACTTAGCCCCAATTTTTCCCAGTTTTCCCCACCCGTTTCCACTTGGTCCCACTTAGTCCAAAGTTTTCCCAGTTTTCCCCACCTGTTTCCACTTGGTCCAACGTAGTCCCAATTTTTCCCAGTTTTCCCCACCTGTTTCCACTTGGTCCAACTTAGTCCCAATTTTTCCCAGTTTTCCTCACCTGTTTCCACTTGGTCCAACTTAGTCCCAATTTTTCCCAGTTTTCCCCACCTGTTTCCACTTGGTCCAACTTAGTCCCAATTTTTCCCAGTTTACCCCACCCGTTTCCACTTGGTCCCACTTAGTCCCAATTTTTGCCAATTTTCCCCACCTGTTTCCACTTGGTCCAACTTAGTCCCAATTTTTCCCAATTTTCCCCACCTATTTCCACTTGGTCCCACTTAGTCCCAATTTTTCCCAGTTTTCCCCACCCGTTTCCACTTGGTCCCACTTAGTCCCAATTTTTCCCAGTTTTCCCCACCTGTTTCCACTTGGTCCAACTTAGTCCCAATTTTTCCCAGCTTTCCCCACCTGTTTCCACTTGGTCCAACTTAGTCCCAATTTTCCCCAGTTTTCCCCACCTGTTTCCACTTGGTCCCACTTAGTCCCAATTTTTCCCAGTTTCCCCAGCTGTTTCCACTTGGTCGTGCTTGGTCCCAATTTTTGCCAGTTTTCCCCACCTGTTTCCACTTGGTCCCACTTGGTCCCAATTTTACCCAATTTTCCCCACCCGTTTCCACTTGGTCCCACTTAGTCCCAATTTTCCCCAGTTTTCCCCACCCGTTTCCACTTGGTCCCACTTAGTCCCAATTTTCCCCAATTTTCCCCACCTGATTCCACTTGGTCCAACTTAGTCCCAATTTTTCCCAGTTTTCCCCACCTATTTCCACTTGGTCCCACTTAGTCCCAATTTTTCCCGGCTTTCCCCACCTGTTTCCACTTGGTCCCACTTAGTCCCAATTTTTCCCAGTTTTCCCCACCTGTTTCCAGTTGGTCCCACTTAGTCCCAATTTTTCCCAGTTTTCCCCACGTGTTTCAACTTGGTCCCACTTAGTCCCAATTTTTCCCAGTTTTCCCCACCTGTTTCCACTTGGTCCCACTTAGTCCCAATTGTTCCCATTTTTGCCCACCTGTTTCCACTTGGTCCCACTTAGTCCCAATTTTTCCCAGTATTCCAAACCTGTTTCCACTTGGTCCCACTTAGTCCCAATTTTTCCCAGTTTTCCCCACGTGTTTCAACTTGGTCCCACTTAGTCCCAATTTTTCCCAGTTTTCCCCACCTGTTTCCACTTGGTCCAACTTAGTCCGAATTTTTCCCAGGTTTCCCCACCTGTTTCCACTTGGTCCAACTTAGTCCCAATTTTCCCCAGTTTTCCCAACCTGTTTCCACTTGGTCCCACTTAGTCCCAATTTTTCCCAGTTTTCCCCACCTGTTTCCACTTGGTCCCACTTCGGCCCAATTTTTCCCAGTTTTTCCCACCTGTTTCCACTTGGTCCCACTTGGTCCCAATTTTCCCCAGTTTTCCCCACCTGTTTCCACTTCGTCCAACTTAGTCCCAATTTTTTCCAGTTTTCCCCACCTGTTTCCACTTGGTCCCACTTAGTCCCAATTTTCCCCAGTTTTCCCCACCTGTTTCCACTTGGTCCCACTTAGTCCCAATTTTCCCCAGTTTTCCCCACTTGTTTCCACTTGGTCCCACTTGGTCCCAATTTTTCCCAGTTTTCCCACCTGTTTCGACTTGGTCCCACTTAGTCCCAATTTTCCCCAGTTTTCCCCACCTGTTTCCACTTGGTCCCACTTAGTCCCAATGTTTCCCAGGTTTCCCCACCTGTTTCGACTTAGTCCCACTTAGTCCCAATTTTTCCCAGTTTTCCCCAGCTGTTTCGACTTGGTCCCACTTGGTCCCAATCTTCCCCAGTTTTCCCCACATGTTTCCACTTGGTCCAACTTAGCCCCGATTTTTCGAAGTTTTCCCCACCTGTTTCCACTTGGTCCCACTTAGTCCCAATCTTCCCCAGTTTTCCCCACCCGTTTGCACTTGGTCCCACTTAGTCCCAATTTTTCCCAGTTTTCCCCACCTGTTTCCACTTGGTCCCACTTAGTCCCAATCTTCCCCAGTTTTCCCCACCCGTTTGCACTTGGTCCCACTTAGTCCCAAATTTTCCCAGTTTTCCCCACCTGTTTCCACTTGGTCCCACTTAGTCCCAATTTTCCCCAGTTTTCCCCACCTGTTTCCACTTCGTCCAACTTAGTCCCAATTTTTCCCAGTTTTCCCCACCTGTTTCCACTTGGTCCAACTTAGTCCCATTTTTTTTCAGTTTTCCCCACCTGTTTCCACTTGGTCCCACTTAGTCCCAATTCTTCCCAGTTTTCCCCACCTGTTTCCACTCGGTCCCACTTAGTCCCAATTTTCCCCAGTTTTCCCCACTTGTTTCCACTTGGTCCCACTTGGTCCGAATTTTTCCCAGTTTTCCCCACCTGTTTCGACTTGGTCCCACTTAGTCCCAATTTTCCGCAGTTTTCCCCACCTGTTTCCACTTGGTCCCACTTAGTCCCAATTTTCCCCAGTTTTCCCCACCTGTTGCCACTTGGTCCCACTTAGTCCCAATGTTTCCCAGGTTTCCCCACCTGTTTCGACTTAGTCCCACTTAGTCCCAATTTTTCCCAGTTTTCCCCAGCTGTTTCCACTTGGTCCCACTTGGTCCCAATCTTCCCCAGTTTTCCCCACATGTTTCCACTTGGTCCAACTTAGCCCCAATTTTTCGAAGTTTTCCCCACCTGTTTCCACTTGGTCCCACTTAGTCCCAATCTTCCCCAGTTTTCCCCACCCGTTTGCACTTGGTCCCACTTAGTCCCAATTTTTCCCAGTTTTCCCCACCTGTTTCCACTTGGTCCCACTTAGTCCCAATTTTTCCAAGCTTTCCCCACCCGTTTCCACCTGGTCCCACTTAGTCCCAATTTTCCCCAGTTTTCCCCACCTGTTTCCACTTGGTCCCACTTAGTCCCAATTTTTCCCACTTTTCCCCACCCGTTTCCACTTGGTCCCACTTAGTCCCAATTTTTCCCACTTTTCCCCACCTGTTTCCACTTGGTCCCACTCAGTCCCAATTTTTCCCAGTTTTCACCAACCTGTTTCCACTTGGTCCCACTTAGTCCCAATTTTTCCCAAGTTTCCGCACATGTTTCCACTTGGTCCCACTTAGTCCCAATCTTCCCCAGTTTTCCCCACCCGTTTGCACTTGGTCCCACTTAGTCCCAATTTTTCCCAGTTTTCCCCACCTGTTTCCACTTGGTCCCACTTAGTCCCAATCTTCCCCAGTTTTCCCCACCCGTTTGCACTTGGTCCCACTTAGTCCCAATTTTTCCCAGTTTTCCCCACCTGTTTCCACTTGGTCCCACTTAGTCCCACTTTTCCCCAGTTTTCCCCACCTGTTTCCACTTCGTCCAACTTAGTCCCAATTTTTCCCAGTTTTCCCCACCTGTTTCCACTTGGTCCAACTTAGTCCCATTTTTTTTCAGTTTTCCCCACCTGTTTCCACTTGGTCCCACTTAGTCCCAATTCTTCCCAGTTTTCCCCACCTGTTTCCACTCGGTCCCACTTAGTCCCAATTTTCCCCAGTTTTCCCCACTTGTTTCCACTTGGTCCCACTTGGTCCGAATTTTTCCCAGTTTTCCCCACCTGTTTCGACTTGGTCCCACTTAGTCCCAATTTTCCGCAGTTTTCCCCACCTGTTTCCACTTGGTCCCACTTAGTCCCAATCTTCCCCAGTTTTCCCCACCCGTTTGCACTTGGTCCCACTTAGTCCCAATTTTTCCCAGTTTTCCCCACCTGTTTCCACTGGGTGCCACTTAGTCCCAATCTTCCCCAGTTTTCCCCACCCGTTGCACTTGGTTCCACTTAGTCCCAATTTTTCCCAGTTTTCCCCACCTGTTTCCACTTGGTCCCACTTAGTCCCAATTTTCCCCAGTTTTCCCCACCTGTTTCCACTTCGTCCAACTTAGTCCCAATTTTTCCCAGTTTTCCCCACCTGTTTCCACTTGGTCCAACTTAGTCCCATTTTTTTTCAGTTTTCCCCACCTGTTTCCACTTGGTCCCACTTAGTCCCAATTTTTCCCAGTTTTCCCCACCTGTTTCCACTCGGTCCCACTTAGTCCCAATTTTCCCCAGTTTTCCCCACTTGTTTCCACTTGGTCCCACTTGGTCCGAATTTTTCCCAGTTTTCCCCACCTGTTTCGACTTGGTCCCACTTAGTCCCAATTTTCCGCAGTTTTCCCCACCTGTTTCCACTTGGTCCCACTTAGTCCCAATTTTCCCCAGTTTTCCCCACCTGTTTCCACTTGGTCCCACTTAGTCCCAATGTTTCCCAGGTTTCCCCACCTCTTTCGACTTAGTCCCACTTAGTCCCAATTTTTCCCAGCTTTCCCCACCTGTTTCCACTTGGTCCCACTTGGTCCCAATCTTCCCCAGTTTTCCCCACATGTTTCCACTTGGTCCAACTTAGCCCCAATTTTTCGAGATTTTCCCCACCTGTTTCCACTTGGTCCCACTTAGTCCCAATCTTCCCCAGTTTTCCCCACCCGTTTGCACTTGGTCCCACTTAGTCCCAATTTTTCCCAGTTTTCCCCACCTGTTTCCACTTGGTCCCACTTAGTCCCAATTTTTCCAAGCTTTCCCCACCCGTTTCCACCTGGTCCCACTTAGTCCCAATTTTCCCCAGTTTTCCCCACCTGTTTCCACTTGGTCCCACTTAGTGCCAATTTTTCCCACTTTTCACCACCCGTTTCCACTTGGTCCCACTTAGTCCCAATTTTTCCCACTTTTCCCCACCTGTTTCCACTTGGTCCCACTCAGTCCCAATTTTTCCCAGTTTTCACCAACCTGTTTCCACTTGGTCCCACTTAGTCCCAATTTTTCCCAAGTTTCCGCACATGTTTCCACTTGGTCCCACTTAGTCCCAATTTTTCCCAGTTTTCCCCACCTGTTTCCACTTGGTCCCACTTAGTCCCAATTTTTCCCAGCTTTCCCCACCTGTTTCCACCTGGTCCCACTTAGTCCCAATTTTCCCCAATTTTCCCCACCTCTTTCCACTTGGTCCACCTTAGTCCCAATTTTTGCCAGTTTTCCCCACCTGTTTCCACTTGGTCCCACTTAGTCCCAATTTTTCCCAAGTTTCCGCACCTGTTTCCACTTGGTCCCACTTAGTCCCAATTTTTCCCAGTTTTCCCCACCTGTTTCCACTTGGTCCCACTTGGTCCCAATTTTTCCCAGCTTTCCCCACCTGTTTCCACTTGGTCCCACTTAGTCCCAATTTTCCCCAATTTTCCCCACCTCTTTCCACTTGGTCCCACTTAGTCCCGATTTTCTCCAGTTTTCCCCACCTGTTTCCACTTGGTCCCACTTAGTCCCAATTTTTCCCAAGTTTCCGCACCTGTTTCCACTTGGTCCCACTTAGTCCCAATTTTCCCCAGTTTTCCCCACCTGTTTCCACTTGGTCCCACTTGGTCCCAATTTTTCCCAGCTTTCCCCACCTGTTTCCACTTGGTCCCACTTAGTCCCAATTTTTCCCAGTTTTCCCCACCTCTTTCCACTTTGTCCCACTTAGTCCCAATTTTCCGCAATTTTGCCCACTTGTTTCCATTTGGTCCCACTTGGTCCCAATTTTTACTCAGTCCCAATTTTCCCCAATTTTCCCCACCTCTTTCCACTTGGTCCCACTTAGTCCCGATTTTCTCCAGTTTTCCCCACCTGTTTCCACTTGGTCCCACTTAGTCCCAATTTTCCCCAAGTTTCCGCACCTGTTTCCACTTGGTCCCACTTAGTCCAAATTTTTCCCAGTTTTCCCACCTGTTTCCACTTGGTCCCACTTGGTCCCAATTTTTCCCAGCTTTCCCCACCTGTTTCCACTTGGTCCCACTTAGTCCCAACTTTTCCCAGTTTTCCCCACCTGTTTCCACTTGGTCCCACTTAGTCCCAATTTTCCCCAATTTTCCCCACCTGTTTCCACTTGGTCCCACTTGGTCCTAATTTTTCCCAGTTTTCCCCACCTGTTTCCACTTGGTCCCACTTGGTCCCAATTTTTCCCAGTTTTCCCCACCTGTTTCCACTTGGTCCCACTTGGTCCCAATTTTTCCCAGTTTTCCCCACCTGTTTCCACTTGGTCCCACTTGGTCCCAATTTTTCCCAGTTTTCCCCACAAACTGGGGAAAATTGAGACTAAGTTGGACCAAGTGGAAACAGGTGGGGAAAGCTGGGAAAAATTGGGACTAAGTGGGACCCAGTGGAAACAGGTGGGAAAAAGTGGGAAAAATGGGGACCAAGTGGGACCAAGTGGAAACAGGTGGGGAAAACTGGGGAAAATTGGAACTAAGTGGGACCAAGTGGAAACAGGTGGGGAAAACTGGGAAAAATTGGGACTAAGTGGGACCAAGTGGAAACATGTGGGGAAAGCTGGGAAAAATTGGGACTAAGTGGGACCAAGTGGAAACAGGTGGGGAAAACTGGGAAAAATTGGGACTAAGTGGGACCAAGTGGAAACATGTGGGGAAAGCTGGGAAAAATTGGGACTAAGTGGGACCAAGTGGAAACAGGTGGGGAAAACTGGGAAAAATTGGGACTAAGTGGGACCAAGTGGAAACAGGTGGGGAAACCTGGGAAAAATTGGGACTAAGTGGGACCAAGTGGAAACAGGTGGGGAAAAACAGGGAGAAAATTGGGACCAAGTGGAACCAAGTGGAAACATGTGGGGAAAAGTGGGGAAAATCGGGACTAAGTGGGAGCAAGTGGAAACAGGTGGGGAAAACAGGGAAAAACAGGGACTAAGTGGGACGAAGTGGAAACAGGTGGGGAAAACTGGGAAAAATTGGGACTACGTGGCACCAAGTGGAAACAGGTGGGGAAACTGGGAAAAATTGGGACTAAGTGGGACAAAGTGGAAACAGTTGGTCAAAACTGGCAAAAATTGGGACTAACTTGGACCAAGTGGAAACAGGTGGGGAAAATTGGGGGAAATTGGGACTATGTGGGACCAAGTGGAAACAGGTGGGGCAAACTAGGAAAAATTGGGACAAAGTGGGACCAAGTGGAAACAGGTGGGGAAAACTGGGGAAAATTGGAACTAAGTGGGACCAAGTGGAAACAGGTGGGGAAAACTGGGGAAAATTGGGATTAAGTGGGACCAAGTCGAAACAGGTGGGGAAAACTGGGGAAAATTGGGACTAGGTGGGACCAAGTGGAAAGATGTTGGGAAAACTGGGAAAATTTGGGACCAAGTGGGACCAAGTGGAAACAGGTGGGAAAACTGGAAAAATTGGGACTAAGTTGGACCAAGTGGAAACAGGTGGGGAAAACTGGGAAAAAGTGGGACCAAGTGGGACCAAGTGGAAACAGGTGGGGAAAGCTGGGAAAAATTGGGACTGAGTGAGACCAAGTGGAAACAGGTGGGGAAAACTGGTAAAAATTGGGACTAAGTGGGACCAACCGGAAACAGGTGGGGAAAACTAGGAAAAATTGGGACTAAGTTGGACCAAGTGGAAACAGATGGGGAAAACTGCGAAAAATTCAGACTAAGTGGGACCAAGTGGAAACATGTGGGGAAAACTGGGGAAAATTGTGACTAAGTGGGACCAAGTGGAAACAGGTGGGGAAAGCTGTGAAAAATTGGGACTAAGTGGGACCAAGTGGAAACAGGTGGGGAAAACTGGGAAAAATTGGGACTAAGTGGGACCAAGTGGAAACAGGTGGGGAAAATTGGGAGAAATTGGGACTAAGTGGGACCAAGTGGAAACGGGTGGGGAAAACTTGGAAAATTTGGGAGTAAGTGGGACCAAGTGGAAACAGGTGGGGAACACTGGGAAACATTGGGACTAAGTGGGACCAAGTGGAAACAGGTGGGGAAAATTGGGAGAAATTGAGACTAAGTGGGACCAAGTGGAAACAGGTGGGGAAAGCTGAGAAAAATTGGGACTAAGTGGGACCAAGTGGAAACAGGTGGGGAAAGCTGGGAAAAATTGGGACTAAGTGGGACCAGTTGGAAACAGGTGGGGAAAACCGGCAAAAATTGGGACCAAGTGGGACCAAGTGGAAACAGGTGGGGAAAACTTGGAAAAATTGGGACTAAGTGGGACCAAGTGGAAACAGGTGGGGAAAACTGGGGAAAATTGGGACTAAGTGGGACCAAGTGGAAACAGGTGGGGAAAACTGGGGGAAATTGGGACTAAGTGGGACCAAGTGGAAACAGGTGGGGAAAACTGGGAAAAACGGGGACTAAGTGGGACCAAGTGGAAACAGGTGGGGAAAACTGGGAAAAATTGGGACTAAGTGGGACCAAGTGGAAACGGGTGGGGAAAACTTGGAAAATTTGGGAGTAAGTGGGACCAAGTGGAAACAGGTGGGGAACACTGGGAAACATTGGGACTAAGTGGGACCAAGTGGAAACAGGTGGGGAAAATTGGGAGAAATTGAGACTAAGTGGGACCAAGTGGAAACAGGTGGGGAAAGCTGAGAAAAATTGGGACTAAGTGGGACCAAGTGGAAACAGGTGGGGAAAGCTGGGAAAAATTGGGACTAAGTGGGACCAGTTGGAAACAGGTGGGGAAAACCGGCAAAAATTGGGACCAAGTGGGACCAAGTGGAAACAGGTGGGGAAAACTTGGAAAAATTGGGACTAAGTGGGACCAAGTGGAAACAGGTGGGGAAAACTGGGGAAAATTGGGACTAAGTGGGACCAAGTGGAAACAGGTGGGGAAAACTGGGGGAAATTGGGACTAAGTGGGACCAAGTGGAAACATGTGGGGAAAACTGGGAAAAATTGGGACTAAGTGGGACCAAGTCGAAACAGGTGGGGAAAACTGGGAAACATTGGGACTAAGTGGGACCAAGTGGAAACAGTTGGTCAAAACTGGCAAAAATTGGGACCAAGCGGGACCAAGTGGAAACAGGTGGGGAAAACTGGGGAAAATTAGGACTAAGTGGGACCAAGTGGAAACACGTGGGGAAAACTGGGAAAAATTGGGACTAAGTGGGACCAAGTGGAAATGGGTGGGGAAAGCTGGGAAAAATTGGGACTAAGTTGGACCAAGTGGAAACAGGTGGGGAAAAGTGGGGAAAATTGGGACTAAGTTGGACCAAGTGGAAACAGGTGGGGAAAACTGGGAAAAATTGGGACTAAGTGGGACCAAGTGGAAACAGGTGGGGAAAACTGGGAAAAATTGGGACTAAGTGGGACCAAGTGGAAACAGGTGGGGAAAACTGGGAAAAAGTGGGACCAAGTGGAAACAGGTGGGGAAAACTAGGAAAAATTGGGACTGAGTGGGACCAAGTGGAAACATTCCCCACCTGTTTCCACTTGGTCCCACTGGGTCTGAATTTTTCCCAGTTTTCCCCATCTGTTTCCACTTGGTCCAACTTAGTCCCAATTTTTACCAGTTTTCCCCACCTGTTTCCACTTGGTCCCACTTAGTCCCAATTTTTCCCAGTTTTCCCCACCTGTTTCGACTTGGTCCCACTTAATCCCAATTTTCCCCAGTTTTCCCCACCTGTTTCCACTTGGTCCCACTTAGTTCCAATTTTCCCCAGTTTTCCCCACCTGTTTCCACTTGGTCCCATTTGGTCCCAATTTTACCCAGTTTTCCCCACCTGTTTGCACTTGGTCCCACTTAGTCCCAATTTTCCCCATTTTTCCCCACCTGTTTCCACTTGGTCCCACTTAGTCCCAATTTTTCCCAGTTTTCCCCACCTGTTTGCACTTGCTCCCACTTAGTCCCAATTTTTCCCAGTTTTCCCCACCTGTTTCCACTTGGTCCCACTTAGTCCCAATTTTTCCCAGCTTTCCCCACCTGTTTCCACTTGGTCCCACTTAGTCCCCATTTTCCCCAAATTTTCCCCATCTGTTTCCACTTGGTCCCACTTAGTCCCAATTTTCCCCGGTTTTCCCCACCTGTTTCCACTTGGTGCCACTTAGTCCCAATTTTCTCCAGTTTTCCCCACCTGTTTCCACTTGGTCCCACTTGGTCCCAATTTTTCCAGTTTTCCCCACCTGTTTCCACTTGGTCCCACTTAGTCCCAATTTTCCCCAGTTTTCCCCACCTGTTTCCACCTGGTCCCACTTAGTCCCAATTTTCCCCAGTTTTCCCCACCTGTTTCCACTTGGTCCCACTTGGTCCCAATTTTTCCCAGTTTTCCCCACCTGTTTCCACTTGGTCCCACTTAGTCCCAATGTTACCCAGTTTTCCCCACCTGTTTCGACTTGGTCCCACTTAGTCCCAATTTTCCCCAGTTTTCCCCACCTGTTTGCACTTGGTCCCACTTAGTCCCAATTTTTCCCAGTTTTCCCCACCTGTTTCCACTTGGTCCAACTTAGTCCCAATTTTTCCCAGTTTTCCCCACCTGTTTCCACTTGGTCCCACTTGGTCCCAATTTTCCCCAGTTTTCCCCACCCGTTTCCACTTGGTCCCACTTAGTCCCAATTTTTCCAAGTTTTCCCCACCTGTTTCCACTTGGTCCCACTTGGTCCCAATTTTCCCCAGTTTTCCCCACATGTTTCCACTTGGTACCACTTAGTCCCAATTTTTCCCAGTCTTCCCCACCTGTTTCCACTTGGTCCCACTTAGTCCCAATTTTCCCCAGTTTTCCCCACCTGTTTCCACTTGGTCCCACTTAGTCCCAATTTTTCCAAGTTTTCCCCACCCGTTTCCACTTGGTCCCACTTAGTCCCAATTTTCCCCAGTTTTCCCCACATGTTTCCACTTGGTCCAACTTAGTCCAAATTTTTCCCAGTTTTCCCCATCCGTTTCCACTTGGTCCAACTTAGTCCTAATTTTTCCCAGTTTTCCTCACCTGTTTCCACTTGGTCCGACTCAGTCCCAATTTTTCCCAGTTTTCCCCACATGTTTCCACTTGGTCCCACTTCTTCGCAATTTTTCCCAGTTTTCCCCACCTGTTTCCACTTGGTCCCACTTAGTCCCAATTTTCCCCAATTTTCCCCACCTGTCTCCACTTGGTCCCACTTAGTCCCCATTTTCCCAGTTTTCCCTACCGGTTTCCACTTGGTCCCACTTAGTCCCAATTTTTCCCAGTTTTCCCCACTTGTTTCCACTTGGTCCCACTTAGTCCCAATTTTCCCCATTTTTCTGCACCTGTTTCCACTTGGTCCCACTTAGTCCCAATTTTCCCCAGTTTTCCCCACCTGTTTCCACTTGGTCCCACTTAGTCCCAATTTTTCCCAGTTTTCCCCACCTGTTTCCACTTGGTCCCACTTGGTCCCAATTTTCCCCAGTTTTCCCCACCTGTTTCCACTTGGTCCAACTTAGTTTCAATTTTTCCCAGTTTTCCCCCTGTTTCCACTTGGTCCCATTTAGTCCCAATTTTTCCAAGTTTTCCCCATCTTTTTCCACTTGGTCCACCTTAGTCCCGATTTTTCGCAGTTTTCCCCACCTGTTTCCACTTGGTCCCACTTAGTCCCAATTTTTCCCAGTTTTCCCCACCTGTTTCCACTTGGTCCCACTTAGTCCCAATTTTTCCCAGCTTTCCCCACCTGTTTCCACTTGGTCCCACTTAGTCCCAATTCAATTTTCCCCACCTGTTTCCACTTGGTCCCACTTAGTCCCAATTTTTCCCACTTTTCCCCACTTGTTTCCACTTGGTCCCACTTAGTCCCAATTTTTCCCAGTTTTCCCCACCTGTTTCCACTTGGTCCCACTTGGTCCCAATTTTCCTCAGTTTTCCCCACCTGTTTCCACTTGGTCCAACGTAGTCACAATTTTTCCCAGTTTTCCCCACCTGTTTCGACTTGGTCCCACTCAGTCCCAATTTTCCCCAATTTTCCCCACCTGTTTCCACTTGGTCCCACTTGGTCCCAATTTTTCCAGTTTTCCCCACCTGTTTCCACTTGGTCCCACTTGGTCCCAATTTTTCCCAGTTTTCCCCACCTGTTTCCACTTGGTCCCACTTAGTCCCAATGTTTCCCAGTTTTCCCCAACTGTTTCCACTTGGTCCAACTTAGTCCCAATTTTCCCCAGTTTTGCCCACCTGTTTCCACTTGGTCCCACTTAGTCCCAATTTTTCCAAGTTTTCCCCACCTGTTTCCACTTGGTCCCACTTGGTCCCAATTTTCCCCAGTTTTCCCCACATGTTTCCACTTGGTACCACTTAGTCCCAATTTTTCCCAGTCTTCCCCACCTGTTTCCACTTGGTCCCACTTAGTCCCAATTTTCCCCAGTTTTCCCCACCTGTTTCCACTTGGTCCCACTTAGTCCCAATTTTTCCAAGTTTTCCCCACCCGTTTCCACTTGGTCCCACTTAGTCCCAATTTTCCCGAGTTTTCCCCACATGTTTCCACTTGGTCCCACTTAGTCCCAATTTTTCCCAGTTTTCCCCATCCGTTTCCACTTGGTCCAACTTAGTCCCAATTTTTCCCAGTTTTCCTCACCTGTTTCCACTTGGTCCGACTCAGTCCCAATTTTTCCCAGTTTTCCCCACATGTTTCGACTTGGTCCCACTTAGTCGCAATTTTTCCCAGTTTTCCCCACATGGTTCCACTTGGTCCCACTTAGTCCCAATTTTCCCCAATTTTCCCCACCTGTTTCCACTTGGTCCCACTTAGTCCCCATTTTCCCAGTTTTCCCCACCGGTTTCCACTTGGTCCCACTTAGTCCCAATTTTTCCCAGCTTTCCCCACTTGTTTCCACTTGGTCCCACTTAGTCCCAATTTTCCCCATTTTTCTGCACCTGTTTCCACTTGGTCCCACTTAGTCCCAATTTTCCCCAGTTTTCCCCACCTGTTTCCACTTGGTCCCACTTAGTCCCAATTTTTCCAAGTTTTCCCCACCTGTTTCCACTTGGTCCCACTTTGTCCCAATTTTTCCCAGCTTTTTGCCAACTGTTTCCACTTGGTCCCACTTAGTCCCAATTTTTCCCAGTTTTCCCCACATGTTTCCACTTGGTCCCACTTAGTCCTATTTTTTCTCAGTATTCCCCACCTGATTCCACTTGGTCCCACTTGGTCCCAATTTTCCCCAGTTTTCCCCACCTGTTTCCACTTGGTCCAACTTAGTCCCAATTTTCCCCAGTTTTCCCCACCTGTTTCCACTTGGTCCCACTTGATCCCAATTTTTCCCAGTTTTCCCCACCTGTTTCCACTTGGTCCCACTTGGTTGCAATTTTCCCCAGCTTTCCCCACCTGTTTCCAGTGGGTCCAACTTAGTCCCGATTTTTCCAAGCTTTCCCCACCCGTTTCCACTTGGTCCCACTTAGTCCCAATTTTCCCCAGCTTTCCCCACCTGTTTCCACTTGGTCCCACTCGGGAGCCGGGGAGGCGTACCGGGCCCATACGGCGATGGCGCTCAACCGCATGTGTCACAACCAGGTGTGGGAGGTGAGACGCGTGTGTTGGCATTCGGTGGCCAGGGTGCAGAAGGAGGAGAATATGTGCCCGGAGTGGGTGTGGAGGAGGAAGTGGCGGCTGGGCAGCAGAGGTGAGCGGATGTGGGGCACACTCCAGGCTGTGCTTCCGGGAGGGGAACACATGCTGGCAGTGAACAGGAGGTGTCGGCAGAAAGGACCCCTAGTGGTCCAGGAGATAGACCTGGGAGGAGGAACGGCAGGACAGTTGCGGACAGTGGAGCTCGAAGGGGAGAGCGTTTGGGTCCTGCATGTACGCCGACAACACCTCCGCATGCTCGCAAGGGCGAGGATACACCACGCGACGTTCATCCGGCGCGGCAAGGTGGTGCCCAAACGGGAGTTCAGGGTGATAATGAACAGAGGCAAGGGCGGAGGGGACCGCGGGCGGTGGAACAGGAAGGTGGACGCCATGTGGGGGTGGTGGAGTCGACGTAGGTGGCGGAACTGGACTGACACGGAGGATAAGCGGGGAGACGAGCAGCCCACGGCGCCGTTGACCCCGCTGCGCAGGGCCCGACACGCGGACCTCCTGTGCGTCCCCCTCCGGCTCAAAGGGCCGAGGGGACAAATTCACGTGGCGGGCGAGGGGTGGTGGCAGGTCCAGGAGCACAAGTTCAGGGGGGACAACATCTCCAAGGATGGAAAGGGGGTGCGAAAGGAATGCTGGAAATGTGATGAAGCGGGGGCGGGAGTGCCGTGGCCCGTACTGGAACTCGTGAAGATGGCGATGCCGCAGTCCACCCTGCGGGCGCCGGAGGAGGTGCGAGCATGGTGGAGACCCGTACTCCGACCGGGCGCGGAGTACGATGCCGCGGAGGAAGGTGGCTGTGTGGATGAGGCAGGGGGCACGGTACGGTGGGGTGGAGCGTGGGGTCCTGGGGAGTGGGGGGTGCACTTCCGGAGAGGGGGCCTCCGCCCCCAGGACGCCGGAGGTATCAGCTTCAAAGTGGAGGATGCCGGCCGTCCGGGTGAGGAGGACCCGGTGTGCAAGGTGGGGCACGAGTGTCGCCCGGCTACGGGGGAGCGCATCAGCGTATTCACCAGGGGCCTGCCGGACGGCATGACGTGGCTCATGGCGGCGATATATGCCTACCTGGTCTAGGGCCGAGCCGAGGGCCAACACACCGTACGAGTCACGGACGATATGTGGGGGCTGCTGGGAGGGCCGAAGGTTCTGCAGGGGATTCCGGGGCTCGGAGTGAAGAGGGGAACACAAGGGCAAGCGGTGGGCCGACACACGCTCTACTGCCATTACCCGGCGGATGTATGCAAGCTGCCGGAGGCGAATGGACGGAGGGCAGTGGTCTTCCTGGACGGCGCGGGACTCGAGCAGCGGAGGCTGGAACCGGAGGTCACCGAACTGTGGTTGGTCGTGGATGCAGAAGCGGACATGGCCACACTACGTAGGGTGGCGGACAAGCCGATGCATGAATACCTGGGTACTGGGCAGGCCACGCAGGTGTTCGAGCTCTGGGCGGCGTTGGAGGATCGGCATACCCCGGTGACGATCCATGTGGTTAAGCAGGAGTCCCACAGGTGCTCAACGGGGAACCATAAGGCGGATGCCGAAGCGGGGCGCGTGATCAAGACGGGTGAACCGGTATGGCGGTCACCACCGAGATCGGAACACCTGCATCTAGTCTTGGTCCCACCAAAAGCAGAGAGGGGCATGTGGGTGCACGGCGGGGAACGAAGGAAAGGTGACATCCGCACGTACCCCCAACCGGTACATATGCTTGCACATCAACGCGGAGGACCGCGGATGCAGTGGGTGGACGAATACCTCCGGGGGAAGGCGGGGGTGTCCAGCATCCGATACCCAAACCCCCTGAAGCCAGAGGACCTGCCGAAGCACTTACAGGCGAGGGGGCTACAGGCCCTGACCGGACAGGTCCCTGTGCGGGACACGGTTCTGCGGTGGTACAGGCACCTAGAGATTGCCGTATCGGAGGAGTATGGCATGTGCCACTGTGGGCAGGCCCGGGAGACGTACGAGCACTTCCTCGGCTGCCAGGAGTACGCGCACATTAAGGGGGGCCTTCACATGCAGATGGTACAGGCGGCGAATGTGAGGTGGCGAAAAAGGGGCGAAAAGGGGGTGGCAGCGGCGGAACGCGCGATGGGTGCACACCGAAGGGCCCTCTTCCACATGGTGGTGAGCAGTGATATGTGGGCGACCCTTACCGCACACTACGCAGCGCCGGAGGACATGGCCAGGAGGTTACTGCGACGGGCGGTGGAGCACCTGCACGAAAGGATGCAGTACCGAGCGGAGATGCTGGATGCCAGATTGGAGCGGCTGGCGTGCGCGCGCACCAGGGCGGTCGAAGGCACAGTGATCCGCTACAGGCGGCTCCTCCGGCTGGACGCGGTGGGGGAGCCCGACTGGACGGAGAAGCGCGAGGGGACGGGGCACGGCGGCGCATCGCAAGCCCCACCCCTCAAGCGGCGCAAGGTACGGAGAATACGGCGGGTGCAGGAGTAGAAGCGGGCGAGGAGCAGAGAGGGAGGTGGCGAAGAACGAGACCAGCGGCTGACAAGGAGATGAACGGCGGACGAGGCGGACACCGCTATGACGTACGGGGCACCATGGCGCGGACTGGTAGGATCACCGGTGCGCATGACCCCCCCCCCTCCCCTCCGAAAAAAAAAGCAAAACACACGGGACACCAACACGCAGCGCGCGTGCAACCGGCGAAAACGGGGGGGGGGGGTGATTCAGCACGCCGTGCGCACCGAAGAGAACCGCACGACGCCCCCCCCCCCACGCGGAGCCGCCCGACACACCCCGGCCGCCTCCTGTGCATTACAGGCAGCCCATCATGCCCGAGACGCCCAACACCGCCGCCCCCACCGCCCCCACGACCGCCCCGGCCACGGGGGCGGCGGGCGGCCGCGCCCCGGGGCCGAGTCCCCCCCCCCGGCCCGTGGACGGACAACGAGGAGATTTCCTCGGGGCTGGGGGGGTGCACGGCGTCGGCCGTGAGCTCGGTGCCGGTGAGCTCCCCGACTGCCGGAGGAAGCGGACAGCTTCATGAACATGCTGAACGCGGAGGCGGAACCGGACCTGGTCGCGGGGGCGGGGGAGCCGCGAGTGCGGTCGGCGGAGCCGGCACACGGCGGAGCGGGGGGCGGAGAGGGGGATGGGGCCGGGGGGGGGGGGGTGGTGGCAGAGGGCCAGAGGGTGGAGGGGGGGCCCAAGGCGCCGCCCAGCCCCCCCGTGCAACAAGGACAGATGAAGTCTGTCCTGGCGCACGTGGGAGCGGGGACAGGGAAGGGGGGGGGCAAGGGCCGAGGCTGGCAACCACAAACGAAGTTGCAGGCCCACCTGAACCCGAGCCACGTCAAGGTGACGGGTGCTGGAGGCGCAGGGGGGGGGGCAACGGTGGTAAGTGGGGGACCGCCACACGCAAGGAGCGCCGGAAGGGCTGGCGGGAGCAGGGGCGGAGGGGGTAAGGGGAAAGGCCGGGAGACAAAAGGGGTGGGGGTGGGGGGGGGGGGGGGCAGCCCCCGTCGCCCCCCAGAATGGCGAAGACACGGGAGGCAATGGAGTTGAGGGAGAGGCTGCAGCGTCAGTACGTGGCGCTTGAAAACATGCGGCACCACCGGCGGCCCCCGACCCCCCCGCCCGCCCAAATTTTCGAGCTGAGGGCTGCACCTCCGGCAGGGCCTCCCCCACCCCCGACAATGCCCCCCCCCGCCTCCGAAAGTGCCCCCCCCCGCCCACGGCGTCGCCCCCCCCCGCCGGAGCGGAGGGGGGAGGACGTGCGGAGCGCCGATGCATCGGCGGTGCCGCCCCCCCCTGAGGCACCGCGACCGAACGAGGGGCACGGCGGGCACGAACCCACAGGGGGTGCGGGCAAGGGGATGCAGCACCCAGGGGAGATGGGTAAGGGTAACTGGGGCAAAGGGTGGAGCCAGTGGGGAGGAAAGGGGGGCCAGGAGGGTGGCAGAGGCAAGGGGAAAGGGGGATGGGGGTGGGCACAACCGCCCCAGGGCGCCCCGGGGAATATGGGAGGGTGGCCGGGTACGGGGGGAAGACCACCCCCCCCCCGCCCCGCCTTATACCTATAGCCTCTCGTACACCCCCACGGGTATGCGAGAGGGCGCGCTGGGGAAGGAGATCGAAGGCCTCAGGCGGCAGCTGCGGCAGCAACAAGAGCGGCTGAGAGACGCGGAGCAGGCGAAGATGGGACTCGAAGAGCGCTTGCGGCAGGCGTCGGGGGCAGTGGCGGCGGAGAGGATGGGTGCGGCGGCCGAGCAGGAGCGGGGTCGTGCGGCAGTGGAGGCGGAGCGGCGGCTCGGTAGAGAGTGCGCGGCGCGGTGGACGGAGGCGGCGGAGAGGTGGGGTAAGCAAGCAGAGGAACGTGCCCTGGAGGCGGCCCAGCTGAAGGGGCGGATGGAGGCAAAGCAGGAGGAAATCGAGCGACTGCGCGGGATGCTGGAGGAGCAGAAGGGGCAGGGGAGGGGGGGGGCGAGAGGCGGCGGGCTCGAGGACCCCGATCCGGACACGGTCACGGAGGCCGACACGTCGAGCTCGGAGCCAAGCGAAGGGGAGGGGCGAGGGGGGGGCGGAGGCGATGGTAAGAGGGGAAGGGCCGGAAAGGGGGGCGGGTACGGAGGGGGGGGGGGTCAAGAGAGAGGCCACGGGGGCGGACGACCCCAGGCCGAGCAAGCGACACAGGCTTGCAACCCCCCCCCCCCAAGCGGAGGTCACGCACTACGAACCCCGCGTCCCAACCGCATGGCTAGCGCCCTTCCCCCCCCGAAGCCCCGCCGGGCCGCGGCGTGGCACCCCGGTACCAGGGGGTGGGGTACGAGTCAAGATAGAGACGGAAGAGATAGGGGTGGGCACGGAGGAAGAGGATCGGTGGGGTGCCAGGGAAAGAGGGCAGTGCGGCAGCGTGGAAAATGGGGTCGACTCGGGGGTGGGGGGACAGTGCCGTAGCAGAGCTGGCCCGATATGTTCACTGGGCGGGGCGGGCCAAGGGAAAAGACCAACCCATGACCACGACGCTGGGCGAAGTGGTGGAGCGACAAGGGGAGCAACAGGAGGTCCCCAAGCAGATGGCGAGAGGCGACTGGGTGGAGCTCCTCCACCAGGTCCTCCCGGAGTTGGACACGGGGGACCGGAGGCAAATGGCGGACAGGAAAGTGGTGGGGCAGATGCGGCAGATGCTGGAGGCGGAGGGGAGATACCAGCTGAGACACGACCGGAGGTGTTGGGTGCGGTCCCCCTAGAGGGCCCGGGGGGAGGACAGGGATAGGGACAGGGGTGGAGACCACGGCCGGAGCGGCGGACGAAGAAAGGACTGGGATAGGGGCGGGGATATGGGCAGACGCGGGGGTGGGGACTGGGACCCGCGCGGGGGACACGGGGGGGGAACAGACCGGGTAAGGGGGGAGAGCGGGGGGAGGACGAGGAGCCCAGCCCGGAACGAGGGCAGAAACAGCGGCGCGGGGGGGGGGGGGGCGGGTACGGGGGCGGGGGTCAGACGGGGCGCAGGGGAGGCGGAGAGCACGGACACGAAAGGCGGGGGGATCAGGAGGGGGACAGGTGGTGGGACGGGGGAAGGGACCGGGGGTGGGAAAAGAGGGGGGGCTGGGGACGACATGGGGATGCGCCAAGGGGGGGTGACGGCCGACGCCAAGGCCCACCGATGGCCTAACCTGGATGGCGGACGTTAGCCCGGCATGAGGTGATGCGTTCGAGGCTAGGGGGGGCGCAGGAGGGGGCAGGGGCGGGGGCGGGGAAGGGCGGGGACCAGAGAGGGGGGGGGTGGGGGGCGCGCATCAACGGCTGCACCCTCCAAGCACTCCCCCGACCTCCACTGCAGCTCAATTACGCAGGACGGCCTATGCGGCGCATTCTACCCCTTGGTTTTTCAGAACAGTACACCAAGACTTCCACATGCACCATGCACAGTGAGCCGAGCAACCCACACCCTCGCACAAGCAAGCCTTGGTGATGGTCCCGTCCAATCACAGTAGGGGGGGGTATATGCGCATTGACACCCCTGTTACTCTGTCAGCAGTTCAGCACATGGCCAGCAGGCCGTTCTGTGGGGCCAGAGATAGTCGCGAGGGGGGGGGGGGTTGCGAAGAGACTCAGAGACTAAGAGGCTCCACTGACCTCCACGCCCTGCTTGTGCCAGTGGGGGGCGCGCGTGTCATGACCACCGCCCAGGGAGCAGCGGAGGGCGGGTAGACATGCGCATGCGTCACACACCGAGCGCTGCTATGGGTCCCTTGGTCCACGAGGCTATGACGCACACAGCCCAAACCCACCCCCCTGTCTACTGTCGACGACTTGCGAAGCCACGTCCCCCCCCCAGGGGTATAGGCGCGTGCTCTGCGCCGGGCGCGGGGACGACGCGGGGGGGATAGTGCGTACAGCGAAACGGAGAATAGCAGAGGAAGCCTGTCCCTATGCTAACCAGTGAGAGCTGACCGTCAGATAACCACACTGTCCTCACGAGGCACCCTGGAGGGGCTAACGCATGGGCCAATCCACATCTGCTTGCACTTGGCACCCTGGTGGGGCGTGCGCGAGGCTTACCCGTTCATGGTGCACTTGATGTACACACAGATCAGTGGCTGTGAGCCAGGGGCGCCGGGATGGGGCCTGGGCACGGTATGCCATACCGCCCCCTTGTGGTGCCGGACGCCCATCAGGGCTTAAGTGCGGGGTGCCAGGACCCAAGACCTGATGGACGCAAACAGCCAGTCACAATGAATGCCCAACGGTGCTTCCGGGCACACTGAGTAACGTTCGGTCCGCTGACAGGCGCCGCAGGAGTGCTGTGATGGCTTTTGATTAACAAGCCCGTGCGTGCTGCATGCCTTACGACAGGTGCGCCCCCCGGAGGAGAGACGCAAGAACCCCCCCATGTGACTCCCACCCCAGCCACTGTTGCCAAGGGCAGTGGAGAGCAGGGGCCCAGTGCCCGGGTACTGCCCAGAGTGCACCCAGGGTCCAGGATCCCGCGGCACGCATACACGGAGACCCGACCTCGGCGGGAGGGGGGGACGGCGACACACGAGTGTGCGTGGCCCAGCACGGTACTAGCCCCAGCCTTAGTCTGCACGAACGCGCAAAGTCGTCATGGCTTCCGTCATCCAAAAAAAAAAGGCAACGGGGGGGGGGGGAGGGGCAGCGAGCCACAGTCCAGGAGTAGCGAGTCCAGGCCGCACACAACGAGCGATGGGTGGGGGAACCCTGGAAAGGGTTGCAGAGGCGCCCGGATGGGGTACTGCCTCCCACCTGTCCCTTCCGACACCCCATACGTGTCTGTAGCACGAATGACAGGACCACGCAGCATGGCGGAATGTGAGGCCTCGTGCGGCCTGGGCCGCTGCCCCTGGTGCGGCCAGGAGGACACCCGGCCCCGAACGTGGGTCATTTGGGGCAGAGTCTGCGCCCACACGGGTGTGTGTGCGGTCAACATCACCTACCTGATGCATCAGTGGGGGTATCTGTTGGACATGAGCGCGTACCCCGTACGGCCGCACCCGCATCCACGTTCGCCGGCTGGGTATACACACATGCGCACATGTATTCTGTCGCTCCCCACGGCCACATGCGGGGAACCAGGACACAAAGGGCGGCGCAGCAATCGGTAGCCAGAGGGGACTGGGGCCGGAGGGACAGGAGAAGAGGGGCGGCACAAGCCGGTAGGAACACCGGAGTGGGCACGCGGAAAAAAAAACCCTTAAAACAAGAAGGGGGGGGGGGGGCAGACTGAGGGATAGCAAGAGGCAGGGTACCGGAAGCGACGGGGTAGCCGGAGCCGGTAGGAACGCTGGCCCGGACACCCCCCCCCCCCGCGGGAACGGGAGGTGGGTGGGCAGGGTGGGGGTAACGAGTATGGTGCCCCCCCGCCCTCCCCCGCAGAGGCGGGGGTGAGAGGGGAACGATGACAGCTTGGTGTTGGTGGGCCGCGATCACCTCAGCGGGGTGCCATCGATCTCCCTCCTCTGTGGTGGGAAGTCAAAGATCAAGGATACAGAGGGGCGTATGGCCCGGAGGCTGCAGCTTCAAGGAGTCGATGGAGTGGCCACACACTGCGTGGGATGTGCGGCTTGCAAAGCCTCTACGCGGAGATGGTTGCCGGGCGAAGTCTAGGTTCACAGGCCGAGAGTTCCTCCTGATCCTCAGGACGTGACGGAGGTTGGGTCCGCTGCGACAAAGGTCATCCGCCAGAGCGTATTCGCCGATCGAGGACGAGAGCGAGGAGCGATCTGCTAACGTAACCTCTGTCGTCTCGGTGTCGAAGAGCCGGGGTCTCCCCCGCGGGATGACGTCCCACTCCTATACAGCGGGGAACCGCAGCTTACCGTCTCAAGGGGACTACGGACATATGGCTACCGCCTCGGAAACATGGTGAAATGGCCCCGCAGGGGGTGGAGTGTACGGCGGCAGTGACCCACCGTGGGGAACGGTACCGGATCGCAGGAGCACCTACACAACGCATTTACATCATAGGAGTGAGGAGTGACCCTGAGTCACCTCCGGGCTGCTGGCAGGCTGACGACTCCGGCAGGCCACCGTGCTGCAGCCACGTTGCCGCTGTGTGGCGTTGTCAGCTCAGTGGACACCGCATAATGGGGCTTGCAGGGAAGAAGGTGAAGGACTGACCCTTTTGCGTTCAGCAGCAAGTAACGCCCGGGTACCGGGGGGCGCAATGTTTTTTTCGTGTGGAGCCCACGAAAGTATAGGAACCAGTTGACGTTGGGAACTGAGCCGGGGAGGGGCTGGTTAACTACCGGCGGTTGGCGAACAACAGAAGTAGGTGTTCAACGGCCGGCAGGTTCGGTCTTGGGTGAGTACGTGGAGTGAGGCTGGTAACACTGGGACGTCGGGATCCGGTGAGCCAATGTGGGCGACTGGGGTGTCAGGACCGTGGAGTTGGGAGTCTGAATCCAGAGGCCAAGTTATGTCTCGGGGATCTGGCCCTGCACGTTTCCCTTACCAATCTGATTGTGGCCCGACGCCAATATTATCTTCCATTTTCCAGCCCGGCAGCACCGGGGCTGCAGACTATTGGGACAGAGGGTTCCGCGGGAGGGGGGCACGATGTCCTCTCCCGAAGGTCGGAGAAAGTCCAGGGACCCGAGTGGCCGGCGGTTGGGTGGTCTACTGGCGGTGGTCGGCGGTCGACGGTCGGCAGGCGTTGGTTGGTGGCCAACCGTGGGGAGTCGGTGCGCCAACGGTTGGGGCACAACAATGCAGCCGTAGGCGGAACGAATCGAGGAAAAGCGTTAGGTCTGCCCCCCCCCCGCCCCCCAGGCAATGCCTCCTGCCCAGATAAGGTACCACTACAGCCCTATAGATCACGACAGGGACCTCAACCTCTGAGAGGTACTCGGCAGCACTCAGCACAGTGCTGACGATTACAATGCATGCCAAGGGCGTCTGTACATACCTGCCAGGGGAGAGCTTGGGATGGACGGAATGGTGCACCTGGCCCCGCGAGGAACAGTAGGCCAGGTTGCCACCACCACCATCTACCGGAGAGGGGGCTGGACCGGGAGTGGGCGGGTACGGGGGGCGACACATGCGGGGACGGCAGGTCGTCAGCCCTTGGGGCCGCGGCCGAGGAGGGGGGGAGGTGCCAGGGGAGGGAAGCCATAACAGCTGGCAGGGGCGCCTTGCGCACTGCAGCATGGGGCGGGCGCCGGAAGGTCAGGAGCCAAGGGGACGGGTAGGGGTTAGTGTAGTGAGGCAGCGGCAAGGGCGAGAGGGTTGGTCAGAGAGAGAGTGGGAGGCCCGGACTGGCGCGGCACTAGGGTGGAGGGAGACAGCCCCCCGGTGTGGGGCGAATGTACAGCTGGGGTGTGGAACAGTCAGGAGACAGGACACGAGAACAGAACGGCCCAATACTATGGAAGCTCGGTGTCGCGTGCATGCAAGGGTGGGGACGGAAGACCGTACAGACACCCGCCCCCCCCCCCCCCCGAGGGCGAGCAATGGAGAAGTGACGTAAGGGGCAGACGCCCCGCGGCCGGCGCTTGACCCGGTAGGAACACCGGGACACACGACACCAAGAACGAAGGAAAAAGTGAGGGTCACCGGGGACGAGTGGGACACCCGAGGTATAGACGCTGTGCGCGCGTGGCCGGAGAAGAGAGGTGGCGGCCGTGCCGACGGGGCTGCACACCTGGTCGCCCGTGAGGGGGACCGGGGGGCGGTGACGAGGCGCGGCGCCGGACAGTGGCGAGAGCGGGAGGGAGACGCGTTGCGCGCGGGGGAACAGGGGACGAGGGAAGCAACCCGTGCACTAGGCACGAAACGGTCCTCCGGGCCCGCGCCGCGGGGTTGCCGGCGGCCCGGCGGGGTACAAACGCGGAGAGGGGCTGAATGGGTGCGAGGGGCAGTGCATGAGAAAGGGACAGGGCCGAGGGACGAGGGCAGAGTGCACCGGTAGGAACACCGGGGCGTGCGCCAGGTAGAGGGCGGAGGAACAAGGGGACAGCCGAAGCACGGGGGCCCACACCCCAGGTTGCCCGTGAGGGGAGCCGGGGGAGCGGGTGCCGGACGGGCGAAACCGGAGGTAGGGGACAGGTGCAGGACGCAGTGCGCACGTGGACCGCACGAGAATCAAGGTGACCGGTACATCGACAATGCAACGCCACATGCCCCGGGGAGCAATCGCCGGGAGAGGGTGCCCGGGGCTAACCCGGATACACCCTGGCCACGGACCCCAAGCTGAGTCGGGGTAGCCCTGCCCTCGGCGCCCGTGAGGGGGCCGGGAGAGGAGGGTGGCAGCCGTCGGTCAATGGGCCCACACCTGAGGTCGCCCGTGAGGGGGGCCGAAGGGGTGGGTGCCGAGCCCGATCGCAGACGGTCGCGGGTGGACGATACCCAAGTGCACCCAGGAGAAACGAGTGGGTACTTCGCCCGTGAGGGGGGAGAGTGGGCCCGGTGGAGGTGGGACTGTTCGCCAGTGCACCGACACAGGGCCCCGCCCGCAGGTGACCATAAGACCGTCTGCACGGGTGAGGGGTGGGCTGACTAGGCGTCGGCCGGGCCCCGGGGGAACCCAGGATGTCGCCCGTGAGGGGGACGGTCGCCCGTGAGGGGGACCCTTGTTCTTGGCGGAACCTACGGCGGAGATGATCCCCCCCACCGTATGGTGGCCGCCAGACAAAAAGGGGTGTGCAGAAGGCGCCCCACATTCGTGGGCAACGGTTGATTGATTGATTGATTGATTGATTGATCTCTTGATTGAAAGACGTCTTCAGATGACCAACCAACAGGGGTCCCTTTGATTCTCACTGGCCCCTTCTTTTTCAAAAACCACTCCCCCTTCACTTTTTTATTGTGCCATCGCAGGCAAGGGATATTGGTGGTTCCGGCAGAAAAGCAAGACACAAGGGTAGCAATGTGCTGCCTGGCCCATCCCCGTTTCCGCGCGACATGTTTTCGCCCGCGCCTAACCCATACTGCAGACCCCACTGTCCCAAAATTACGAAAAAAGCCAGTCTCATCCATGTTATGGATGTATGTGGCTCCGAAATTTGGAAGAATGAGGGCAAGCTTGAGGGAAGTGTTGAAAAAAGAGAGCATTTCCTCTGTTGTTAATCTAGCTGTAGCTCGCTGGCTTTCAGCTGAGGCTTTCTCTCTACGAAGTCTTTGTGCCTGTTCTAAAAAAGAGCCCACCCCTTTTTCCGAAACTTGCAATTCACGAGCGACATAGCATTACAGGGAAGTGCCTTCGCCATCTGTTCCGCATGCTTTTTGATGTGCTTCATCGGCGGAGCCTAACTGGCATCTGCCTGGCTATCCATCCACCGGATTAACTCCTCTCCGTTCAACAGTGGTTTCAGTCCTCGCTTGAGCCGCATGGGGTTGGCCCTTGCTCTACATTGCGGTAGGGCAGGGAGGGAGGGAGCGAGACAGTGTAGGTGTTCACTCGCTGCCTTAGCTTATTAATGAATAGGGCGACGTGTCGCGCAGCAGTTACGGACACGTCGCGTGACACCTTCATGGCCGCAAGCAATTTTAAGAGCAAGGGCAGTAGTGTCGCGTACACTTGTATCTCTCCAAGGCACCGGTGACACTGTCGCGATGAACTCCAAGTGCTTTGGCGGCGCTTCGCACACTACGTCTCTTTGCCAGGGCCTCGGCGGCTGTCATCTCGAACTCAGTCCTGTTCTTTTGCTTCAAATGCATTGGCACAGCTTCTGGCGCGACCCAAAAATGCGCTACCGCCGCGCGACCTGTTCTGGCACTGTTTTCACAAAAAAATATCAAATTTACAATATAAACCGGTAAACCAAATTAAAGATCGATATTTTACCTAACTGCATGCCGCTATTCCGTTTACAGTAGTAATTGCTACAATTGTAGTGGTTGTTGTCTGGATCTTCGAAAACCTCTTGCTCTGCTAGTTTCTTGAAAATCAACAACCTCGACACGGGGGATCTTTAAGTGGGGCAGCAAGCCGTGTCAATTCAAAACTCCAAGAAAAACCCTGTGATAAACATATGAACACATGTCGAATATTTATCACAATCATTGATCACTATTTCAATATCGATCATCATTAGCGCATGCACGCGTGTTCGATCTTTTGCCAGATCTCGCGACGCGCGCTCGCACTAATCGAACCATAACACTACCCCCCCCCTGAGACCTCGAAGAGTTCTCACCCAACTGGGCTGGGTGGGCGGAACAAGCCTGCTGAAAGTGCAGAGCTCAAAAAGGTCCCATGGTTCGAAAAAAACTGTGACCCGTGATCGTTGACTGTGGGGAGGCTCCAATGCGCCTGAGGCATAGTAAGGGTCGGGGCCCCCCTTGGTAGTGTCCTGTCAATTAGTCGAAAGCAGGACCAGATAGTCACTCGACATAAACAAAAATAGATAGAACCAACAATCAAAAAAAATTGTAACTCTCGGGCCACACATGCACAGCATCCCTCGCAGCCAGAAGCAGCGGTGGACACTGTGGCACAAAGCAAGGTGCAGCCGTACCAATTGCCTAGACGCTCGTGGAGAAGAACAGCAAGAAATTTTGTCTTCCCCAAAAACACAATAACCAAATTACAAAATCTCGATCAACAAACGATCGATGAAATCCCTCATTCAGCCGAATAAGGTAGACGTCGATGAAACTCCTTCGCACATTGTCCCAATCGAAGGTATAATTCTTCTGGGTAATCAACCTCGAGTATTCGGGGTTGCGTGCATCGATTCCTTGACAGCGTCGAAAGGCATCGAATCCTGCATGACAGGGGTAGTCACATCCAGGAGCTGCGGGGTCGAGCATAACCGCACATCGAGCAGCGATGGGCCGAAGCTCAGGATTCCCTGCAGGAAAGTCGCCCTCATTCCTCGGGAAATATTCGAAGATGTAAAGATCTTCTCGAGCAAGTGGTCGACCTTCCTTCGGAGCTCGACGTTGGAAGAAATCGTGGAGATTTTCATTCTTCCAGGAACATCGATAGAAATCCTCTCGATGAGTGCCAAAACTTTGGCGGAAACGTACTTCGCCCTGACCGAAGTCGATCTGCGACCACGCCCGGTCTTGTCGAAGGTTGTTCGCTGTGGGCGGCAGGAAGTAAATTCTTCATCGAGCATCCGCAATCCACCACTGAGTATCGGCACAAGTGAACCGTCGAACAGTGACAATGGCAGTGAACCTGTTCCTGAAGGTTCAAAATCGAACATGGATTTCGAACTGCCGGGTGTACTAGCTGTCTGCCAAGCGCCCAAGGTATTCGTGAACAAAATTACCCTTGCCAAGTCGAAGTTGAATGGTCTGGGCAATGCAATGTATGTCCTCGAAGGGCACTGGGGTATCGAGGACCACTGGCCTGAGGCTGAATTCTTTTGCTCGAGCAACCCCTTTCTTGTGGTCTTCGATGAATCGGTCGATCAGGTCTCGGCCCAAGTAATGCAACTCCGGCACACCGTGATTGTGCTGGCACAGATTCGAGTTGAGGGGCAGCAGCCGAAGCTCAAGAGGCTCGGGGTGCATAGGGTCCTTCGATGGCTAGTACGGCGTCGGCGGGGGCGTCGGACCCACATCCTGTCGAAACGCAACGTTCCGGGTGAGTTTGTATCCGTCGCCATCAGTGGCCGCTTCGACGTTCGCGAAGGGATATTTCGACATGCTCATCCCATTTCCGACTCCATATTCGAGGATGAGTTCATCGGCGTTCTCGAATGGAAAGTACTTGTGGATGAGTTTCTCGTCCCCAGATGAACGGACAACCATCGAATGCTTGTCAATGTCGAACATGCTGATGCGTTGAATGACATTGTAAACTCGGCGTAGGTCGATCAATGGTCGACCGTGAGGACGGTGAGTGCGGGACATCGAACGTCCAATGTCGCCTCGAGATTTGCCGGCCTCAGAGTACTCGATCATTTGCAATGCGAGCTCGGCAGGGCTTACCGGCGCTCCTTCGAAGCGCTTGTAGGCTAATCGGACGGAGTTGATGTCGTAGGACTGTCGAACAAGAAGACTTCCGAGGTAACCGATCCAATCGGAGTTGTCATCGAAAGTCCATCGTTTTCGATTGCAAACATCTCGGTGGTTGCGGATTAAGCCATCGATAAGAATGGCCGGAACCAGATTCTTGGGTTCTCGAGGAGAGTAGTGCCTTCGGATGTTGAAGCAGTGTTCGAGTGCGTCGTAGGTCGACAAAAGCTTGGTGACGCCTTCACGCTCTCGAAACATCCGTTCATGCCACTTGGCATCCGCGTCGACAGAGTCTCCGGTGAGCGCATTCATTCGAGTCCTCCATGCCTCATTAAGTTTGCGAAGCCAAGCTTCTGCGTGTGTGCGACAGTCTCGGAGGTCATCTTCGATGTCTGTGTACCATCCCGGACTCGGGGTCAGGCCAAGATTGCCAAGTTCGTCCATCGACGTCTGGTGTGCGTAGATCATTGCCTCGGAGAGGTCCGTTTGGCTTAAAGCATCGAGAGAATGAGGCATCAGATCATACAATCGTCGATGAGTTTGAAGCAGGGCGTCGATGACCTGTTCGTGTCCTGTCAGACACGCCACATGTTCGGGCACTGACGAACATTGTCGTCGAAAAACGTGGGGTGGCAGCTTCGAATACTGAATAGCCAATCGATCATCCGTCGCAGTGACGTATTGGTAGGGTGGTCGACTCATCTGCTCTCGCAGCATCAATTGATCGACCGTCTCGAGTTGACGGATGGGTTGCAAAGTGTAGGGATCCCACGGAGCTCTATCATCTTGTTCTCGAGCACGTTTGGATCCTCGATGACAGACGGGAGACTGGTCCCACTGTACATGCTCTCTCTGAGGCATCGGTGGCGCACTCGAAATGCCGGTTCGAGGTCGAGGAACATAAGGTCGAACGGGGGCACTGGCCACACTGCGATCGAAGTCATAGTTGCTGCCTTGGGGGACCGCCTGGCGACTTGTGCTGCGCTGGTGGCCTTGACTTGTGCTGCGCGGTTGACCTCGACTCTCTCGACCAGATTCTGACCGGGATTGTTGGTCTGGTTGATCGTTGTACGTGTACCTGGGAGCTCGGCTTCGATCCTCTGGAAACGGTCCGTAGTCGATGGGGCTCGGCGGGCTTGGGGCTCGACTGCGCTGCGAAGGCGGTCGGGCACCACCCGTGGTAGAAGGCGGGGCATGCGATGATGTTGGTCGGGTCGATGCCAGGTCTGGTACCTGGGCGATTCCCCGGGTTGATGATCATCGTTGAATCGTCGGGGGGCGTCTCCTCGAAATCGAGCTGCTTCTCAGCGATCCACACCGCGATCATCCCGAGACCAACCGTCATCGAAGTGATCATCATAGCCGGTGTAGGTTGAGTAGTCATCATGGTGTGAGGCGCCTGTGGAACTGGAAGTCCCTCTGGCGGACATAGCGGGTCGAAAGCTACATTCCTAAAAGGAAATGAAGCAGTCACTCGGGATTGAGCTGAAGGTACTCGACGAAGACAGGGTCCTCATATGAACTCTGGCTCGATTCCCAAGACCATGTGCCATCATCCCATTCGCATCGATAGAGCCAGCTCCCACGTCTCTTAGCACCCACCTGTCGTCTAGCAGAGATTCGAACTAGATTCGGGGAGGGGCCAGTCTTGGCAGGCGGCATAGGGAACTCGAAGACGAGTTGTCAATGTCGATGCAAGTATGGGTGAACACTGTGTCGATTGAAAACTGGGTGGCGATCGACGGGAGGTGGAATATCGAGCCGAACATTCTCCCCATTGTTGAAGACTTCGAGAACTTTGTAGGGGCCACACCAAACCACGTCCAATTTGCCTTTGTTTTGATACTCGGGAACCAGGACCCACCAGAGCTCGCCTTGTAATGGGACTCGAACTTGTTTGTCTAATTGCATGACTACATGCATTTGTTGTCTCCGTTCCTCGAGGAGCACGGCACGCACAGAGTCAAAGACACGTTCAGCTCGAGTCAGGTAAGCATCAATGGTGCAAGGTTCACTGGAAGTAGAGTTCACTCTAGGGAAGTCCAGCGGAAAGTGTGGAGTTCTCCCCTCATCAATCTCGAAGGGGGAAAGCTGTAGCTTGTCGGAAGTGAGATTGTTGAACTGGATCTCAGCAAACAACAGGTAGAGATCCCACTCATTGTCGCCGAAGATGCCGTGTGTCCGCAATCGCTGCAAAATCGACTGATTGGCGCGTTCAGCAAGACCGTTTCCTCGTGGCCTGTTGGCTACTGTTTGGTTCATCTCGATCTTGAAACCCTCTGCCACAGTGTTCCAGGATTGCGACTCGAACAGCTTATCTCGGTCGGAGACAACTTGTCGTGGGCATCCCTTGAGTCGAATCACTTCTCTCGTGAAGGTGTAGATGAGATCGTCCGCAGTCATGTCTTTCCGACAGGGGATGAACGTTCCTCGTTTGGAGAATCGATCCACTACAGTCATGATCGCATCGTGGCCTCTCGTAGTGGGTGGCAATCCTGTCATCCAGTCGACAGACACGCTGTGCCATTTTGCACCATGAATTGGTATAGGTCGTGGTACTCTTGCTGTCCAAGTATTGCGAGTCTTGGCAGCCTGACAGACGTCGCAACTCAGGATGTACCGCTCGACGTAATGTCGAAGGTGTGAACAAACGTAATCTCTTTTGATGAGTGCCATAGTCCTCAGAATTCCGGAATGGCCGTAGAACTCTGATTCATGATACATCGAGACTATGGTGTTGACCAGGGTTCGAGGTACTAGAATTATCTTGCCCACTGAGGAATGATGTCTCGGTTTTCCTTTTTCGAAGGACAGATAAGCACAACGGAGTTGGTGTCGTGCATGTGGGCTTCGAATTGCAATCTCAAATAATTGACAAGTTCGGGGGTCTTCTCGATGGGCAGCAGACCATACTGAACTCTGGGTCAAGTCTCTGAGTTGATAATGTCGAAGGAGTCGTTGACGGGAACCCTTGATACTCGACGGATACGCTGTATTGGGTCCGGCCTTTGGCAATGGCACTGGAGGTAAATGGCCTTCTCGAGTGCGTCGATAGCGTACGAGGTCACCAGGGGAAGGGGCAACTCGAGGTTCTTCCCTGGTGAAGAACACACGCAGTACTTTCGATGGCTCATCAGCTCCAGGGTTAACGGGCTCCCCACTTCGTTCCCAGCCTCTTCAACGTTGTTGTCGACGCCTGCGTCATCGGTGTTGCCTGCGTCATCGACGTTGCTGGCATCGGTGTTGCCCGCGTCATCGACGTTGCTGGCTTCATCGAAGTCGCTAGCCTCGCCGGCGTTGCTGGCTCCAGTGTCGGTACTGCCCGGAACCACTGGTGCACTCGCGTCAGTACCATCCACCCCAATTTCTTCGATCTCGTGGGGTTCATCGTCGGACTAAGTCATGTCGACAACCTGTGAATGGATTGTTCGCCCGCTTCGAAGTGATACATAGAGGTGATCGTAGGGATGTGGCCATAATTCATCGTGTGAATAGTGAAACTCGAGTCGATGCAAGAAATCATCGTCTGGTTCACGATCGGGTGAAACCCAATTCTGGACAAGAGGCATAACCATTGGTTTGTGCTTGGCCGTATTCTCGATCGCCATGAGTTGTCGAGAAGTAAGTCTCGAGCATGCGCCAGCCGCTGGGTTAGCCACCCCGGGTAGGTACCAAATGGACAGGTTATACTCCTCGAGAAATTGTGACCATCTGGCCTGTCGAGGAGTCAGCGGCCGGGGGCATGTCTGGAGATATCGGAGGCTCTCGTGGTCCATATGGACATGGACCTGTTGAGGTCCTCGAAGCAAATGAAACCACTGCTTCAGTGCCGAGACGATTGCCAACAATTCTTGCTCTCCAATGGGGTATCGTGTTTTCCCGCCGGTTGCATCTTTCGGGACAGAAAGGCTACTGGTCGCAAGTGGCCTTTGTACTTTCCTCGATTACACTGTTGTGCCAATGTGGCACCTATGCAGTCTTTCGAGGCATCGGTGTACAGATGGTACGGGCGGTTTGGGACGATGGCGCTGAGGTGCGCAGCAGCTAGCATGGCATTCTTCAAAGTGTCGAACGCCATCTGGTGTATAGCACTCCACTCCCATTCGAAGTCGTTTTTCAACATCGCGGTTAGTTGAGGCTGCGATGGAGTGGAACCCTTCGATGAATTGCTGATAGAATGCGCAAAGGCCAATGAATTGTCGAACCTCGTGGACTGTAGTCGGCGGTGGCCAAGCTCGGATCACCTTCATCTTGTCGGGGTCCATGTGCACTCCATCCGTGTCGATGATGTACCCGCAAAACGGAACCCTCTGCTGAAAGAACGTAGACTTGTCGATGCAGGGATAGAGCTGATGTTCTTCGAGGAGGTCGTGCACAATGTCCAGGTGTCGTTGATGCTTTTCCTGGTTTTTGGAAAAATCAGGATGTCCTCGATGTACACACAAACAAAGGTAGTCTAGGTAGTCTCGAAGCACATCATTTACCACGTGTTGAAATGTCGAAGGAGCATTGCATAGACCGAAGGGCATGACCACCCATTCGAAGGCGCCAAACTGGATGTCGAAGGCAGTCGTCTCGACGTCATCCTCGTGGATTCTGATTTGATGAAATCCGGACACAAGGTCGATTTTGGAAAAAATGGTCGACTCACCCAACGTACTCAAGATGGATGGTATAGAAGGCAGCGGGTAGCGATCCCGCACCGTTCGAGTATTCAAAGCTCGATACTCCACACACATACGCCGCTTTCCGTTGGCCTTTTTGACAAGGAGGCAACCCGCGCCATACGGGTTGGAAGAGGGTAGAATGCGTCCGCACCGGTGTAATTTGTTGAGTTGTCGTCGTAACTCCTCAAGCTGAGCAGGATCCATTTTGTAAGGATGCACCCATGGTGGGTTGTCATCAGTCTCAAGACGAATTCGGTGGTCTCGCTGGGGTCGATGCGGTGGTAACTGACCTATTGCAGCACGTTCTCGATCATATAGGTGTGACCACTTGTGCATAGAGGACGGCAGTCGTGATTGCACCTTATCGCCTTGGAGTCGTCTTTCGGCATAGCATGGAGGTGTTCAACGGGATTCGAAGTATCTCTGGGCATGCAACACAGGTAGACCTGGTCTCCAGTCAAGTCAGCTCGGCGAATCTCTCGCCTGAGCTTGGGTATCGAAATGTACTCTATTTCGACATCACTGATCTCTTCATCTGCGAAGCCAGGCGATTCGCAGCCCTCATCATCTGTTGCTCGGGATGGCGATTTTGCTCGAGGTGATGATCGGCTTGGGTCCCGGTGTTCCTTGGCATGTGGCACTGGGTCGCCAAACGGAACTGCTTTCGAGGGACTGGATGAAAGTGTTGAAAGAAGATCCAACTTCGGAGTCGGACGAAACTGTAGTTGAGTAGATCCCCTGGAACCGTCGAAAGACAATCAATAGGAAGTTGATGCTTGACGTACATCAGCATGGAGTTCCACCCAATTAACAACTGGATTGTAACTCCGAAGCCATGGCAATCCAAGCACCACATCCGGTAGGATTTCGAGAACCTTGAAATGGTGTCGAAATACAACATTCCCTATCCTGACATAGGCTCGGGCGTAATACCGCACTTCGACTTGGACTCCTCCGGCGGCGAGGACGTGTCCAGGTCGGGTTGGTTTATAGAGGGGAAGGCGCGCGCTCTGAGCTGTCTTCATCGACATAAAATCGCTTGTCGCTCCACTGTCGAGCAACACCTGTACTCCCATGGAATCTTCGAGGCCCTCTCGATGCGCTGAGAGGCGCCCCGCGACCGTGAACAGAATCGCGTGTTCAGGGTCATCGACACTTTCTAAAGTCACATTTTCTTCGGGTTTGGCGGCAGTGTTCAACTCTTCTCCAGAACTCCTGCCAATTCTTCGAACTCTCCTTTTAGGCCGTTGAGGACGGCCCTATTGATTGGCCACCACTCCGCGACCGAAACCGTCCCTTCTTGTCTCGGCTCAAATTACGTCCCCTTTGAGGAGTCCCTGATCGTGATCCACGGGAATCTCTCCAATCTCTCGAATTTCTCCTTGAAGATGCTCGATTCTTAGGGCAATCCCTAGCAAAGTGCCCAGGTGCGCCAAAATTGTAGCATCTTCGAGTATTACTACGATTCTCGAAACAGCATCCTCGATCCCTGGATCTCGATCTCCTGAATGGATGTAGGCATGCAGCTCTTCTCGAAGTTTTGCGATAGCATCGAGGTTCATTGGCTCCGGACTCGTGGATGGCGCAAGTGGCGGTGCCGTTGCCATACTGGGTGGAGGCATAGGCGTGGTAGAAGTAGGGGGAACTGCCATTGGCAAAGGCCTCGAAACTGCAACTCCAGTTGAGTCTCCAGGAGACTTCGATGCATTCTGCACTTCTTCGAGCTGATATCCCGCAGCGATATACGCTTCCGCGATGGTTTCAACCAGAGCAACGAACCCGAAAGGCTTTCCAGATCGCCATCCGGATCGAACTTCAACAATGGACTGTCTGTGAATGGCGTCATTGGATAACCCTTCAACAAACCTCGAATTGACCAAGTAACCCATCTGCAGATCATCAACATTGACTTTCGACTTGATGACACACACTCAAAATTCCCGAACATAATCCGCATGTCGTGGAAAATCGCATTCCTTCAAGGTCAACATTCTCGAAAGGTAGACGGGCTCATTGGAAATACTGTCGAAACGCTGCGCCAATACCTTGGTCAACTCGTTCCAGTCACTCCGCACAGTCGAAGTCAAACTGTGATAATAGTCGACGGCGTCTGACTGGAGCATAAAGGGCATAGCCGTCGCCTTCTCGAAGGCACTGGAGATGTCTGAGAGGACAAGTGCCATCGAGAACTCCTGCTCCCAAATACGAAACTCTCCTTCACCAGGTTTCCCAGAGAAGGGTCGAACCAGCTTCGTCGAACGTTCGACTTTGCGTCCCAAACTCTCTTCGGAAACAGTTTGGGTGAAGGTCGGTTGTGGAAAGAAACCTGGTTGATTCGAAGGACGTTGCTGTGGCTGAGGATGTTGTGGAGGATGTTGCGGAAGGTGTTGTGGAGACGGCGGTGGTCCATTCGAATTCCAAGGTTGTGGAGAAGGCGGTGGTCCACTCGTATTCCAACTGGATCCTCGAACAAAGTGATGTACAAACATGAGGGTTTTTTGTAGCTCCTCTTAGATTTTGCTGACGGTCGAGTTGAAGAGTGCCTTGTGAGGTTCGAGTGCTTGTTCAAAACCCATGCGACTGTTTGAAGCTACGTGTGCATCGGCCGTAGCAGCCACCGAGGCTCGTGTAGCGTTCTCTGTCGCCACCGTCAGGGTGTCGAAATTCCTTTGGAGCCCACTAAAATTGTGTTCGAGACCATTGCAGTCAGCTGCAATCTGACTCTGTGCCTTCTACACGTTGTCGTTCAATTACTCAAACCTCTTTCCTAGATCAAGGTAACCAGTTTGAAGAGCTTCATTGTTTGAAAGCCAATCCATCCATTGCTCGTCAAATTTATCAAGTCGTTGCCTGTTCTCTTCATTTGCACTCGTGAGCCTGTTAAGGTCATGAGACATCGACGCAAACCACTATGTCTCTCGATTCGTTATTCGAGTAGTTATGAGTTGATGCAACGAATTGGTAAACTCTTGATGCAACGGAGATTCAGGTCGAAACAAGCAGTTGCGCACAAAAACCAACATAAGCTGTTCGTCGAAAGCATTGCCGATGTTATCCATCAGGTCTTGGAAATTGTATCGAACTCAGATTGAATTCAAGTTGGGGTTGAAATCAACGAAATCTTGAACACGAAAATCTCGACGCGACGCGTAGATCGAGTTCAAAATGTGAAATGCTGCTCCCCCAACACCCAAGCTGCTTACCAAGTGTAGTGGTTGTTGTCTGGATCTTCGAAAACCTCTTGCTCTGCTAGTTTCTTGAAAATCAACAACCTCGACACGCAGGATCTTTAAGTGGGGCAGCAAATTGTGTCAATTCAAAACTCCAAGAAAAACCCTGTGATAAACATATGAACACATGTCGAATATTTATCACAATCATTGATCACTATTTCAATATCGATCATCATTAGCGCGTGCACGCGTGCTCGATCTTTTGCCAGATCTCGCGACGCGCGCTAGCACTAATCGAACCATAACACAATGTGTACAATCGCGGCAAGATTGGTAAGGAAACTGGGGATTTTACCTTAATAGACTGCCCACAGGTGGGCTAGTCCTCCGGACGATAACACATACACGGGTCGGCCTATAGAATGCACAGCAGTTGGGGTTGAAAAAAGATATACGATGGGCTACACCATCCACCGGGTCTCAACCACCTGTGGCACCCGGCACTGGACGGTAAGGAATGCTGTCAATTGGCACTGGGGCAAAAAATAGAACCGAAAAAGTAGACACATCAAGGTGCTCTGCATGCACAGTATGTGGCACAACACCACCAACTGCCTTATGTGGGCCTCTTGGTACGTCAACAACTCTTATAAGTGGCCGGGAACCAGTCTCTCACACTACAGCTGCTCGTGCCAAATCCAGAAAGGCCACGCTCAAACCCGACGCAGAGGGGTATAGGACGGAGAACCGGAGAATTAGAGGCGCAAACACGGTCACCAACTAGGACCGGCAAAAGCGTACGGGGCCCGGCGGTACTCCTCGGTATCACATCCCCATAGCGTAGTTACATAAGCTGGGACACCCCCAAAGGTCATGCCTGGCACAGCCACGTTTGAGCATTTGCAGATGGCAGTGAGCAGTCGGTGCGGGCGATCCTTATTCCTCATAAGGTGAAAGCTGCCAGAAAAAAGAAGACGGCAGTGAGGAGTCAGTGGCAACGATAGTTATTCCTCAACTTGTGGAATCTGCACAGTACTCGACCATTTTTCCACGACCGGCGTGTTTCGTGTGTTCTCCATTTGCCATTTAGCTCCTTAAACAGCGCAATGATGGTGTAATCCGAAGCCTTTTGTACACGAATGTCGGAATCGGATGGTAGTAGCACATGTAGCATATCCTTATCAAAACCATGTCGTTCATTTTCATTAAACTTTTTCGCCGCAAGATATGCAACAACAAACAATGTTTCAAAGTAAATGGAGTACGACAACACCCACACTGCCCATTGCACTGGAAAAACTACGAAGTCGTGAGCAGAGGCAAAAGAGCGTCATAAGAGGTAATGTTGCCATAGTTCAGCAAGTCGCCAGGTGTCCAAATGTAGGCCCAAGTGAGGTGTACATCTACGCTCGGGGTGGACGAGTTTGCTACTCTTGTGACCTAACCTCCGGCCATGGTCTATTGCAATCTTGCAGTGATTAGTGATGGTTGATCCATCTTCCCAAGGTATCTAATCGCACTAAGGTAAGGCGCCCAATTAAAGCTCAAGGTACCAAATGTTCCCGAGAGCAAGAAAAATTCAAAAAGATGTAGTGTAGTTGCTCCGCGAAGAATATGCATTTACGAATCTGATGAGTGAAAACTTTCCAGAAATATTCAGAATGAGCTATTACGCAACTGTAGCCTAGGGTGAGGAATAGATATGAATATTGCTACGCTAGGGTGCCCAAAATAACATTGTCTGCTCATCGCTTATTCAATGCATATGGGAAGCAAAGCAGTGTGCGCATTTTCATACTGGTGTATGCAATACTGCAGTGCAATAACAACGCTGCAAGTTTTGCCCTGATCCTCACTACATGCCGTAAAAATGACTGGTGGTGTTTCTCTTGGAGAGATTCCACTGTACAAATTTCGGCCTATGGACCCATGTTTGTGGTGCTCAATGTTCTTCCGACATGTACACATTGTGCATAACACTTTGGAATTTCTTTTAACACACGAAAGGACCTGAAAAACGTTCAACAAACAAGACAACAACACGATACGGACATGAAGCTGGTGTCATGGAACGTACAAAGCGCACAGGGAACACTCAGCCTCTAGCGTTGGGCCAACATGCTACAACTGATACATGACTTCTGCATAGACATGATAGGTATACAAGAATACAACCCGGGTTTTCCCCTACCCGAAGCGGCCACCACGGCCCTCTAGAACCAACATAAATGCTTTACCGTCCCGGGAATCGGGCGACGGGTGGCCTTCTTGGTCGGGAACTATCCGGTCCTAAAAGACGAGATGTAATGGGGACAGAGCGGATGGATGCACATTATAATGACATGGGAATGCAGGTTATTAATATAGAGTGTTGTAGCAGGAAGTGAATCTTGTTTGTGGTGTCTTCTTGCAAATACGTGGCCGCAAGGCATACCCTGATGCTTGCACATACCTCTATTAGAAATTTGGGAAGTGTTTGGTGAAACACGCCGAACAGACCGACAAGTAAAGCCATTACGGACCGTGGCGTGGCCATGATTCCACTCTGCGACAATGGCCGAACTGAGGACTTGCGGATGCTCAATATAAAAAGTGCATATGAAGACTAAGATTTGGAATTGCTTTCATGCAAAACAACCGATTATTTCGAAGTATTTCTCAGAAAAGGACCAAGTATTCCAGTTGTATTTCATCGAAATAATCAGCTGTTTCCGATTATTGCTTCTGAGATAACCAATTATTGACCAAAATTTGTAGATTTTCACAAAATTGATAATACATGCAAGACAAAAGGATGAAGATTAACCAAAACCCTAAACTCTTTAATGTGCACACATGTAATGATGCAAAACGCTCTTTTATGGACAAAAAAATGACCTAGTGTATGCATAAAATGTTTCTTCGCTGTTTATAATTGGTTCAATTAATTGGTTTGTATTCATTTTTAAAGATAACCAAATTTGCCGATTATTTTCAAAATCACATCCGGTAGTTGCCGATAATAAATTTTTTTGATTAATTGGTAAAACCGATTCCGAACCCTAATGAGGGCAAATGTTTTTGTATTGTTGTGTTTTGACCGGTACAGTTGGTTCATGTCTGCAACATGTGTTCTGTAGTGTTTGTCAGGCGCAAGCACGCGCTTGTCTAAACACCGCCCTGTGTTTCCGCACTTTTTGATGAGCCTGGTATGTTTTAGCAAAAAGGGGGGGAGGGTAGTCTTTTGGGGGGTGCACCGTGCACTGTGCGCGCTGTACGAAAAGTAGGCCATTTTGTGGAAAATTACCTTGACAGTGGATAAATTGGTTAACAATGTGTGGGTATATATGCCCAGTCTTACCCGGTGCAAGTGCCTATGTTAAGCTATGGGACAAATATGGGCCACAACGCACCAAAAGATGTTTCACGAAGCTTGAAGTGGGTATACATGATGGTGCATATAGGGGAAGATTGCATTCCCACATCCTTTTCATTGACGGCAAAACAATATCTGTGCGGCAAAAGACCTATGATGATATTCATGGACATGGGTGGATCATTTGTTTGCCCACCTTTGGTCTTGGGGGGTTGCTCATGACATTTGGCTGGGGTCCCATGAAGATTTTGGCTCTTTTTGCCATGTGAACTTGTGCTTCCCCAGAGGTGGGTCGCCTTCAGGTTGTTACAGGGAAATTGACTTACTATTTGGCATTGTGCCCGCGCTGTGCGAAAACACCCTTTTTGTCCATTCGGCCTTTTTCAAGATGCCCCCGCTGATCATTCCTTTGCTGCCTGTGGTAAGTTTTGTGCCAGAGCTGGCACAGATAATTGTAGGCTTTCTTAGGCGTTTAGTGCATTCCTTTACAATGGTTCTCGCCCTGCATTGCTCTGCAAATATCCTCCGCTATCTTTCGATGAACTTCGGTTGGCCTTGAATGTTTTCTCAACCCGTGGCTCAGCCACTTTGCTGCATTGTTTCCAGTGGGGGACCGCCATGCCTCAGGAAATGAGCAATAAAGACTGTTCGTAGGGCCACTTGCCCCTTGCGTGGCCGCCCATCTTGGCTGGGTCCTCGGAGTGCTGAAAACTCCCAAAGTCTTGGCCCTCATCATTGCTTCCATCTTGCCCTACATTTTGATAAAATCCAACACAAGCCAATTGAATTCCCTTGCACAACTAAATCCTCACGTAGGCAGTGATCAATGAACTCTGATCTCAATTGATTGTTGAAAAAGCAATGAAGACTGAGTTGCAAAGCTCGATGAAATCTGAACTTGCGAAAGGCAACACAAATCCAACACAACTGGATACCGGTTAATGAATTCTCAAGAGCTAATGAATTCACATGATCATGGAGAGGCAAAGAGGAACAAAAAGACAATCGGGAAAAGAATATGAAACCCTCAAATGGAATATGCACAGCATTGGGAATAATACCGCAAAGCGACCAGGAGCACCAGACGAGCACGTGCACGCTGACAGGCCTGTGCTACACCCATTTCAGTATAAATTCGGAATTCACCAGAAATGATACCCAAAATTGCAAACTGTATAAGCAATCGCAAACTGCACGCGAAATCGCAAAGAAACGGAAATCGCTGTCCGATGGGTCAATACTCAACCACATGGGATCCGAACCGGCTTCACCCGCCTTCCCAGAGCATTGTCTCCTGCTCGGAAAGAACCGAAGAAGATAGGAGGATCCCGTGGGTCTCTTGGCGTCCCCCCCACGTTGCCCGGACACTTGGGGGTCCCACATACATTGTAGGCGCCCCCTCAATGAACCGGAGGGTGTAGGAAGAGTAAGCTCAGCCACAAGCAATCGAAAGAAATCACTTTTCTTCGGTCCGAATTTTCAGAGGTTGTTGTTGCACGGGGTGTGTATGGCGTACACACGATATTTCTCCCTGCGTTCCCTCCTTCTCCAATCCAGCAGGCATATGCAAGACTCAGGACATAGGAATATTCGACTTGCTTGCTTCATCATTCACCCACCGCGCAGCGGCGTAGGTGGCTGGGTAATAGTCACTGTGGCGTAGGTGATTGAATCAACCTGTGAGTTCTGAGTGTCGTGGGGAGGCCAGGGCCGGGTGCCCTCAATGCCCAAATCTAAAAAGATTCTAAGATGAAGATAGGAATCATATTTATAGCAGATTCAGAGTGCATTGGGGGAAATCCTTGCATTCCCTACGGGAATGCTGGTATTTCCCCCTGCGTTCCCTCCTTCTCCAATCCAGCAGGCATATGCAAACCTTAGGACATAGGAATATTCGACTTGCTTGCTTCATCATTCACCCACCGCGCCACTCCCCACCAGGGGCACACGGAGTCACTGGGATTGCCTGCCTTCATCGCCTTGGTGTAGACGCGAAGTTTGAGCGGCTTCTATGATGTCAACAATATCTCCCACCCGTCCACCCTCTCCATACCGAACCACCTGTAAAAGAGAAACACAGCGTGGTCACATAGCACCAGGGGCTTGGGGGGGGGGGGGGGGGTTATACTCTGACTGATCCCATGAAGTGTAGGAGTTGTAAATTGTTCATGATAGAGGTCCATTTGCTCCGTGCCTCCACCATCGCTGTACCCATGAGGTTCCCTGATGCTGTGGGTATTCGAGAGATAGGGTCCGCAGGCATGATCTTAGTCGGTACCCAGAATCAATGTAGCATCGTGCCAGTCCACCAGAGGTGGTTGAACAGGTTCCGCACAATTTTGGTCTGCATTGGTGCCTTAGGGCTGGCCTTCAATTTCTTGGATGAGAAAATGGCCGCCATGTTATCAATCAGTAGGTTCACACTGTGAATCTGCTGATTCGAAATGAAGTGGGCGGCATAGTTGACCCCTGCCAGTTCACCGTGCTGCCGGTTCCCCAGTTTCTTGACGACTGTGCGTGCTGTGCCTTATTGAGTCGAAAGGCCGATCCTGTACCCTCCTGTTGTCTCTGCTGTGTCCACTGCAATGAAAGGCGCCAGCAGGGGGGCAGTGTGTCGTGGGGGGGCTGTGTACGGTACCGCACCAATGGCAATAGCCTCAAACATGGTGTGGACAAGTTTGTTTGATGGCCTGTGTGTGTGTCGTATGTTCTTCCACCTGGTCCTGTGCCATCCATAAAGGAAAGATGTGGCACCGTGTCTCGGGCCGAAAAACCATTGCAGGCGGCCTGTAATCCTTTCTATGCGTTTCGGGGACATTGGCTGTACCGCTGCTCTGACTGCTGCAACTACACTCTTTAGAGTCGGGGATGGGAGGTTTTCCACTCTCATGTGTTTGAAATCAAATTTCTTCCCTATCCAGCAAACTGCCTGACTGGGTTCCGTACAGGACTTGGGGGAGATCACCAATCCTTTAGCGACCAAGAAGTTGCAGAGTGCCTGTGTGAGGACCCTGAGCAAAGCGGGGTCCGTGGCCAATAGTATAATGTCATCAAGGTAATAGAAGAATTCCACGTGGTGCACTGTGTGCCTACTGAAAAATTCAGACAGAAACAGGCGCAGTGTTTCATGCGCAATCACTGGGGCATAGTCCCAGCCAAAAGGTAGGGACTTGTAGTAGCAACCTGGTAGCCTGAATTTGCTCCAAAATTTGTTGGGCATGACTAATGACCAGTAAAATTTTGAGACATCAATAGTGCTGGCATAGACCTCCCCCCCCCTGCCCAGTTTCATCGCTGTTTCAAAAACATCAGAAATTGAGGGCATGCTGCAGGGGGGGGGTCTGAAGGACTGTTGTTCAATGAAGTTCCTCATGTCCAATATGAATGAGCATTTTTCCTTCGTCTTCGGTTTTGGGAATGCCGAGCAATTTGGTTCCACCGGTAAGTACTGTCGCTCCAGGAAGCCTTCTCGGACCAGCGTATTGCACCGCACTGCCCTCACTTCGGAGAGACGTCTTGGCTGGACCCTGGATTTCGTCGGATCCCAATTTTCAATGTCATTCGGTAGGCCGATGGGGACACATCTTTTCCAAACCACTTCTGGGATAGGGCAGGACCCCTTCTTTCCAAGCCCCTTCTGAGCTGTCTCCTCATCCACTTGTCCACATCTGGCAGGCCCATCGTAGCCGTCATAGTCCGCATCGAAATTTTCCCAGTCGATGGTCTCTAATTTGGACACTGCTTCCACAATGGAATCCATGGCCTCAGTATTGGTGTGGTACGAGCGATGCCTGTCCCTTGCCATGAGCAGCAGTTTTAAAATTGCCCTGTGAGCTTCGGATCTCTCCACGTGCAAATTCGGTGCCAGTCGCCGTGACGTTTGCCAGGCCAGTTGTCTGAGGAATTGGTAATTTGCCCACCTTGGTCGTTTTCCCCTGTCTTCCCCCACTCTGGGGTCTGGCACCTCGTTCTCACCCCTCTCCAGGCACCCTAGATCATGCCGTTGTTCTCTTTCTCTTTCGCCTGGCCTGAGTCCTCTTGACCCTGCTTCTTGTGGTGGAGTCCGACTCTGATGTTGAATCATCATGTCCACTGGAGGATTCCTCGGAGCTGGATGTCTGGGGGTCATCGCATCTGTTGATGATTGCGATCTGTGGCCAGATCTCCCGTACTTCTCTTTGCTGCCCTGGACACAGGGGCCTTCTTTGTGGGATTCGGAGGTAGTGGGACCCATGGGTTTTTGGATATTCTTTCCGCTTGCGGGCAGTCCATGTACTGCCGGGCCGTCGATGTGCTTCTCCATCTGCACCATCCTTTGATCTTCTGTGTGGATGATCCTGCTGCTGCCAGTGTCACTGCACAGAGGCGCCTCCACCCATGCCAGCGTAGCGTTTTGTTTGGGGAATGCTGTAGGAGTTTTGCCATGATGCGTTCAAGTTGACGGGTGCCGGAGAAGATGAATTGATCTGGCGTTCTTCCCAGTTTCTTCGCTGCTGTGTAGTGTAGTGCCATGGCCCAGGTTGCGCCATAGTCGCTGAGGGGTCCGGTGTACCACTTGTGGTTGATCTTCTGGTCCCAAAAGGTGACTCTCCTTGCCAGCCCATTGATGTGTCGTAGCTTGAGGGTCGCTGCTGCCGAGATTCGAAGGCCCATAATCGTCGACAATACTGCTGCTGCGACCACACACCATTCCATCGGTGTGTTGGCCGCCTCTGTCATCTCCGCGAGTGCCGCAAAAGATCCCCACTCCGGGGGGGCGCGTGTTTGTCTTTTTGCTGCTGCCTTTGGTAATTTGCCCATGCCTGTCGGGATGGGTTTGTCCAGGTACCCCAACGTCCCAGCCCAGGCCGCTGCTGATAGGATGGTGCGCACAACACTCGGTGATGACCCATTTTGTAGTTCTGCTGTGACTTGGGCATCCCAGGCTTGCGTCGTTGTCCAGTGTGGTCTCGCCCAGTGTACCTGGTACAATTTTCTGAGGCCAGTGCGGTACGTTCGCAGCGTACTAAGCTCCCACATCCATGCTTTAGTGTCCCACAGGTATTTCTCAATTCCCCTTTCTCTGCGTTGGATGATTCCTTGGATTCCAAACTAGGCCTTTCGGAATGCAGGCCAGCCCCGGGGCATTCCAAGGTGGTCCTCAGTATCTTCATCCCCTTTGACTTGTGGAATTGCTTCCTCCTGTGGTACGTGCTGTTCTCCTCCCCTTCCACTATCCACAGCAATGCCTGGGTGTTGTGGGTCTTCCTCCTCTGAGATCCACAAATCTGGGCAGTCCCAGATCCAGTGTGTCCTCCCACACTGGTTGCAGCTGGCAGGTGGGGAGCCTGCGATGTTACAGCAAAGGCTGTCCCCTTTTGTTACGTAGTACACCACATCATCCAGCTTCACAAATTTGAATGGACCTCCTGTTGTGTCTTCATAGAAGGTTTTT
Organism: Eutreptiella sp. 'Long Island Sound 2002'; assembly: GCA_964036045.1. NCBI lineage: Eukaryota > Euglenozoa > Euglenophyceae > Eutreptiales > Eutreptiaceae > Eutreptiella > Eutreptiella sp. 'Long Island Sound 2002'. The sequence goes on from OZ038378.1 coordinate 161,309,891, forward strand.
CCTCCCTCAGCCACGATTTTCGCCAGTGGGATGCCACTCTTCTTGTTCTTGGCTGTCTGATTCCCTTTCCAGGGCTTCCTCTCGGGCCATTTCTCCTCCCTCCGATGAACGATCCGTATCTGCTGGAGTAGGTTTGCTGGCTCTCCCGTATCAATCCCCAGGCCTATTTAGCCAGTGCATCGCCTTTGGAATTTTCATTGGAGTCCAGGTACTCAATCACCGATCCGCATAGTGACGTCATCCACTTCGGTAATCCCTCCTTTTCCAGGAACTTTTTGATGTTCTCCGTCGTGGCTTCTTCAAATTCATCTTTCTCCGCCTATTTAGCCTCCAGTTCTTTCACCCTCTGTGACAATGCCTCCACCTCACTGTCCTTCTGGTCTTCACGGCGTTCTCGCCCTTTTCCTTTGGCTCCTTCATCTACCACCTTTTGGAAGAAGATCTTCACCCCGGAGTCCACCTTTCCGCAAACCATCTTGCTATTGGAGAATTTCTCGTAGGCAGCCAGGGCTTTCTCCTTCTTCCATTTGTGTTCCTTCTTGCCAGCCGGTCAATTCTGCTTGGGTTGTTTTCGCTGTGAGACCCACTGGTGCCAGCATCATTCCCGTGAAGGCCCCTGCCTGGCTCAGCTCGGAGTCACTCACCGCTGTCCGGTAGACCGTATATCCTCCGATCAAAAAATTCATCAAGTCTTGCTTCTGATCTCCTTTCCAAAAGATTTGTACATCCTCCACCGAGTCCACAGCATCCTCAAACGTACCTTCAGGGATCTTCATGACCTTGTCACAGCACATCTCATAGACTGCTATAGCCTGCAACAGTCGTGCCGCGTCTTGCTGCCATCCCGAGGCCTGTCCCAGCGCATCGAGCCATGGTCCATGTTCCACGCCTGCGCCCTGGATTCTGGTTAGGACTTCAACAGCTCCTTTCGCTACATCTTCTTTCCCACGGGCTTCCACAAATAGGTCGAGGTGTTGTCCCGTCACGAACTGCACAAACGTCAAGTTTCCCAGGTTTGCTTCAGCCATTTTAATGCACAGGGGGGGGGTAGCAGTGCCCTCAATCCCCAAATCTAAAAAGATTCTAAGATGAAGATAGGAATCATATTTATATCAGATTCAGAGTGCATTGGGGGAAATGCTTGCATTCCCTACGGGAATGCTGGTGCTAAGGTTTCTTCAAAATTCATCCAAGTTTTCTCGGCTAGATGAGCCCCTACAAAAACACCCTGCTTACCACAAAACAGAGCACATGAGTAGGGTTGGGTTGGGGTTGGAGGTAGGTCCGTGTAGAAGACGAGAGGTCTGCAAAGCAGACGATCCCCGTGCTACAGGACCACTGAGCAACTGATCTGAGAACTCTCAAATGGTGGTGCAACAGATCCTGGTCCACTAGGAAGGGGTCAAACAAAGGCAGATGGGTTGGCCATGACACACAAATGCGCAATGAAGACGGGCAAAAGAAGAGGGGCCAAGATCTGCAGAAACCAACCACCTTTATATACATCAGTTTGCTACAGAGAGGGGGGCTGAGCGGATCAAATCCAGTCAAAATTCATTTCCAATAACTCTAATGCTTAAAAATCGTGTCAAACCTCAGAAATGCTAGTTTTCAGTCACGTCAGAATACACAGGGCAAGAAAGTGAAAATGCAGCGGTGCACAAAGGTCTGGGGAAAACTTCGCTGAACAAAACCCTGATTGCCAAAAAAATGCCCAAATCCTTAGAAAAGGCTGCAAAACTTCGTCCGCATATATTCTGACGAGCCCGAAGTGGACGACCGCCCACCGACAAGGACTACCCTACCGGTCTATTCTCTCTCTCTCTCGTGGCCGTATGGCCCTCTAAGGGGGTGTTTCTGCACAGCGCGCGCACAGCGCGTGCACAGCGCGCGCACATCGCGCGCACAGCGCCAAATAGTAATGCTACTTTCCTATGAGCAGGATTGAGAGGACAGCACAAGCATACCAGCCTGAAGTTCCTGGTCGTAGGTGCTGTAGTTAGGCGGGAAGAAAATTGGTTTGGGAGGGGGAGATGGCACGGAAGCCCATTTTCCCAACCCCCCCCCCCCCCTCCTTGGTCGCCGTGCCGGGACGCAGTCTGGGGGGCAAGCCGGTTGGCCAGTCAGCCGCCGGGGCCCCCAGGGGGGGGTCGGTGGGTACCCCAACATACATACCTCAAAATGATCCCCATGACGCGCTGATCATTTTGAACATACACAAGGGGTAAAAAAATTTTTCAAAAAAAATTTTCCCGTTAGCTCAGGCTCCCATCAGCCAAGGTCCGACCCATAGGTCGAGTCGGGGGTCAAACTTTTTTCTTGTGTTTTTCACCCATTTTTGAATTCTCCAGAAAATTCTGAGTATTTTGAGTGTAGACACATACGGTAAACTAGAAAAAATTTTCCCCTTGGGAGGCCAAAAAAAATTTTCCGGCGCCTTCGGCGCCATCAATTTCCCCCAAACTAAACATACAACAAGGGTCCCGGCACGGAAGCCCATTTTCCCAACCCCCCACCTTCAGAGGGCGCCCGTGGCACCCCCCCCCGCCCAAGCAATTTTCGGGTCGCCTTAGCTCAGGCCTGGTTCCATTTCCAGTTCAAGTTTCCCAGGGAACCAGGGAACCAGGCGCCATTCATTAGAGGGATAGTCGTGTTTCATGGTACCATCCCGGTTCAACCCTGAAATTCTGTAGTGGCAATGAGTCAGCCACACCGAAGCGTGGGAGTCCTTAACCCCAACTCGAGGGGCCTCCAGCGTAGAGGAGAGAACTGTGGACCGGTAATCCTCAATAGCACCGGAAGGTTAACGAATCCGTGGGTGTCAGTAAGGAGGAAAACGGGAAAAGAGGGGGAGAACTGGGGAAAATGGGGGGAAACTTTGCCCGGCACGCTAACGTTCCCACCTTAACCCCAACGCTATGAACATCAGAAGTGGCTACCCCAAAATGGCCTACTTTTCGCACAGCGCGCGCACAGCGCGTGCACAGCGCGCGCACAGCGCACGCAACGCCCCCTAATAAGACCCTGATGTTGGCAGTATGCCTCCTCTTGCAGTGCACCCATGGGCGCATGTGGCACATGAAGAGCTAATGCGTATGTACAGCAAGTGGTCTGCCTTCGAGTACATCCAAGGACCACTGCAGTGCAGAATACCGAGGGAGAAAGGATGGGTTGGCGTTTCATTGAAGGTTGTCACCTGAAGGCAGCCAATAGTCACCTGGAGGGCAGTTCTTTGGTACTTGACCGCCATTGACATCTGCTGTGCTGCGTGGGTGCTCTTACAACGCCCTGCCCTGCTGATTACACGATTGCACAAGCACCGTTGAGCTTTCAGCAGCAATTTTGTGTTTTGCCCCACATGGCACGCATTTCTTCATGTACTGTCCCATCTCCTCAAGGGAGGATGAAAACACAGCCAGTGTCTCATGCACATACAATGCTGAGTGTAGGTCATCCATGTTCTTCCCCTGGTCAGTCGAACAAGGCCTGTCTGGATTTTTGCTGTCTCAACACTGTTGAATGGCGTCTAGAGTCTGTCCATGGGCCGGAGGCTGCAGTGGCCCTTAGGCAGCACATCTATCAGGAAACTGAATACAGAGGAATGCGCTGTTTGAACCTGCGTCCCAAGAACCCTCTTTCCTTTGCCTTCAGGAAGGCGTTTTTTTTTAACTACAACGAGGGGGGGAGGTCTCAACGAGGGATTCTTCGCCATGTGTGCGCCATGTGCAACACCATTTGGCGGAAACCCCAAGAATACGGCCCATTTCAAGGATCCATAACATAGCACCAAAAACCTGCATGGAAACGGACCTGTTCAGCCTATGAGTCCGTTGGTGCAGTGCAAAGGAATCAAGGTATCTCCTTCTGAATGGAGTGCTGGACTGTCTATGTACAGCTTGGGTTGAAAGCCACGCAAATAGATGAGTTTGAACAGCCAAATGTGACAAATTGCGGCAGCATGTCTATACCTGCATCTGTGGTGGATGAGTCCCTAAAATCCCTCAGTGTAGCAACATGCCGTACTTTTGGACAGCAAAAGGGCCTCACAGCTGCCATGTGCACGCCCCGTTCAGCATGCTTCCCTCAAAAGGCCCCGCAAAATGGGGGTAGGCTGTCCGTGTTCAGATAACTCTTTGGGGGCGTGTCAAAAATGGGTGGATCTTTTGTCTAAATACCAGGCAAATGTTGAATTTTCTGATTCCCATTGCTGCGCTGATTCCAAAAATACTATTTTCGCTTTCTGAATTCTATTGCCTTTGGCAATGCACCTCAAAGAGGGAGCCCCCACCCCATCCTGGCACCCTATGCCCAAATAGGGCCAAAAACACATAAACAAAGCCTAAAACATGCTTTACATGGATGTGAGTGGTCATAACATCAAAAAAACGAGTCTTGAAAATCTCGATTTTCGAGCTGTACAGGGTGAAAAACAGGTTGTGCACCAGTCCATGGGGAGACCTCCCCCGGCACCCAATACCCAAATAGGGTGAAACACACATAAACAAGGCTTACCTAGGATGCATGATCATTGTGAGTGGTCACAACATTAAAATGCATTTCGAAAATTTCAATTTTTGAGCTGCGGAGGGTGAAAAACTGCATAAGCAGGTTGTGTAAAAAAGCGAATTCGAATTTGGGGCAAATTTGGGCTTCAAATTCAAACTCGTAAATTCGGAACACACTAGAACTCTCAGGGCAGTTCAACCGAATTCGGCAAGTTCAGGGCAAATCCGGGCTTCAAATTCGAATTCGCAAATTCGGCCTCAGGCGCGTTGAGGCCCCACAGGGCAGGGGGGGGGGGGCAGTCGGAGGTACCCGGAGATAAAACTCGGGGCCTCCACCATTAGTTATGGGGTTCATATTGAAGAAAGAAGCAGAGTGGGACGCTGGTCTGGATCCACGCATAGTGGTAGCTGTAGGCCAACCAAGTATTGCTCGCCACAGTGCAGATATGCCTATAACAGCACTTTTGGAGCCCAATATGCACCACTGGGAAGGCCTAATGGGTGCTGAATGGCTTCCCATGGGTTTCTGTGTTCCACTGTCACCAAATGATCACCCCTCTTAGCCCAAGCGTCCCCAGGGCCCGTCAAGGGTCGCCAGACAAAGTGCATTTTTCAGCCAACCCATGCAAGCCATTTCCAGTGGAAACAGTGATTCCGGATCACACAGGCCATGACTGGCCATAGGCAAGGCTAGAGGGTGCAAAATTGTCCTTTTGTATCCTAGCATGGGTATGCTGTCACAACATCCCCAATCCCCAAAATGGCCGAAAACTACATCAATCGCATAAGTGTTCATCCCACTATACCGAGACAAACCCCATGGAGTCAGGACCGAAAGCACTTCTTTGGCTCAAAATTGAAAGAAACCGAAAGATTCATGACTTTCTAAAAAAGGGGGGGGACTCATTTTTTTTACCCCCCCCCTTCCCCCCCAATCCCCCTGAAAAGGGGGTTTCTGGTGTGTCTGTGGGGAGGGGGGGGGGGGGGGGGGTTCGCGACCAAAAACTCATTGGGGGGTACTTTTAGTGGATAAAACAATCACCTTACGAGGGGTTAAATCACCGATTCAACCCCTTGAGCTAGGGTATGCGAATGGGCCGTAATGGGGGTATGTGGCGTTTTCCCATACATGCGGGCCTGCATTGCTTTGATCTAACAACCCCTGCAAGGTGATTAATGATTTCCGGGTCAAAAAATGGGTGGAACCCACGGGATGGGGTAGGACAGGATGTGGCTATTCAGACTGTCATCACAAGTATGCTGACGCCATCGCCAACACCGACCCTCGACCAGCCAACACAGTTGAAAAAATGCAGACTTTCTCCCACACGCTGACAAATCCTGAAAAGGCTCCCTTCCCTTTTTCAGAAAAGGCAAGCGGGTGCTGCTATCCACACCCATACCGAATGTGCAGAGCCACGAAGGGACATGCACTCACCTAATACAACTGATGGCTACAGGTGACCAGCCCAGCACACTTGCTGGTGTACAACTGGGGAACGCAAAAATGCTGTCAATTGCACTTGCTGAGCTTGCCTTTTTGAAGGCTCGCTTCGGAGCTCCACGGAATACCACACCAGAGCAAAGCAGTTTTTTTTTTTTGGTCCAGAGCAAGATGAGCTGGCGTACCCTGTTCATCATCTGGTACTCGAGACAACGTCCCGGAATCAAGGTTCAGAGCTGTCCGGTGCTACGATGATCCCACAAGTGACTGTGGTAACGGATCTGGCATGTAGTGAGGAGTAGCTGAGTCTGAAACCAGGTTATGCAGTGGGAGACTGCCACGCCCGTAGGCTTCCCAGTGTGCATGAGGCACAATGACTGTAGGCTGAAAACAAAACAGCGATGTGAGGACTGAAGGCTGAAATGAATCAGCGGGTTGCAGTGCATACAATATCAGTTCCAGAGAAGAAGGGGGAGACGACATTCAGGCATAGCTGGTAACTGTTCACTACGGGGCTAAGGACACTGTTGCCCCAATTCCAGTTTAGGGTGAGTGGGGACGGTGGCACACAGAAAAGGACTGGGGAGAAAGCTAAAACACAAGCGGGGTTACGGCGCGCTGGGGGGTGACTTTCCACACCTGTGGGGGAAAAGATAGAAAGGGGGACGAAGCCACAGGAGGGCCAACCTGTCATTGGTTGGTGGAAAAAATATTAACTGGCGTGCAGCTGACACCACCGACAAATGAAAGGATCAAGTGTCAAGGACTGTCATCGCAACTCTGACTCTGAGGAGGTTTGGGGAATGCGGGGCATGCGGACCCTTTTTGGGTTGGAGTATTCCGAGGTACAGGGCAGTGAACGCTTTTGGAGGTGATGCATGGTGGCTGCAGGAGCTCGGAAAAGATCCTCCACAATAGACCAGTTTTCCCTCAAAAGATGAGTGGCGACTTTGGTAAGTTGCTGCATCGACCAATGCCTCAAAGTACGCAGGGATTGAACCCACAAGTTTTCTTTCTTTATCTTACACGTTTCCATCAGTGTGTCGTAATAGTCAAGAAGAAAAGTCCCCTGGCGCCTCCAAAGGATGATGCGGCGACGCGAAGTAGCAATGGAAGTGTGTAGGTTTGTGTAACACTGTCGCACGCGCTTGTGAAAATGCCGCAGAAGAGAGGCTTCCGTGCATTGATCATACTGGAGGAATCGACTCCCTAACTCCATATCCCATCGCCGGTGTCGCATGAGGGTTTGGGCAAAGTGTTTGAATTCCCTGAGCGCAGTAGACTGGTACTCTGAAGCAGGGTGGGGTAGTGAGGGGTGGGGGAATACCACACCAGAGCAAAGCAGTTCAAAAAGTTCAGTTTTAGTACAAACACCCACACCCACCCACACCCACACACACACACACACACACACACGCAATCTCTGTCTCTGTCTGTCTCTTCAAACAGAACCCGAAGGCAATTCGAAGACGGAGGGGGCGGGGGTTGTGAAAAAGAGGCCGGATCATTAAATGGCTGTTGTAAAATATGGAACCGAGGTGGCAGAAATTTGTTTTTTGGGGTGGGGTGATAAGGTGGTCGAAAGTTCAGCAAAAGACCATGCAGACCAAAACCTTGAGGCTGGCTCCCTCCGATATACATTGCCATTTCGCCTGACGGGGCTTCGGCCCTCGCCACTCACGAAGGCCGGTTCGCCTTCTTGTGGGATGTCCAAACAGTCACAATGCTGAGGAGCTACAGGGATTCTCGCTACTACATGGCGGCAGCTGCCTTCATACCCGACGGTAGAAGTGCGTTACTTGGGGTAGGACAGGATGTGGCTATTCAGTCATAAGTATGCTGACGCCATCGCCAACACCGACCCTCGACCAGCCAACACAGTTGAAAAAATGGATGCCCCTCTCTGACTTTCTCCCACACGCTGACAAATCCTGAAAGGGCTCCCTTGCCTTTTTCAGAAAAGGCAAGCGGGTGCTGCTATCCACACCCATACCGAATGCGCAGAGCCACGAAGGGGCATGCACTCACCTAATACAACTGATGGCTACAGGTGACCAGCCGAGCACACTTGCTGGTGTACAACTGGGGAACGCAAAAATGCTGTCAATTGCACTTGCTAAGACATTTACGCCAGACATTTGTGTCCCAACCACTGTTCAAACCGCCTGTACTTGCCTTTGCAACTGAACCCCCTTTGGGCCCGTTTCTCCTGAAGCGCATCCCTGGGGATGGGGTCAGACAGAAGAGAGGAGGTTGTGTTGAGTGACATCGCCTGAGTCGGACCTGTAGTACAGACTACAGCACCACGTGTACGATTGACAGAGGACTCACCAATGGGGTGGGCTGAGGATCTGGATCCCCCCGAGGCCCGGGAGCCGCGGTGAGTGTGATGTCCTCTGGCAAGCCTCACCAGTCTCAATACCTGCAGACCTGGTCCTGTGGTCCAGTGGCTCGGCCCTGACCTCGTGCATCATGTCTCAGACTGTGCACCGCTGCCCGTGTGTCTTCGACACTGTGGCACGTTGTGGGACCTGCGGTGGCTGCCACTGCTTGCGGGTGAGCGCAGATACTCCACTGACTGCCTTGCGTAGGGCCCCCAGCGCCCCCGGTCAGGACCATGAATTAACATGGTTGTGTATGCAGGTGAGCTGTATGGGCATCGTGTATGGAAACTTCACTGCGCCGGTTGCGGACTGGGTCTGTGGTGGTTTGAGTCGCTCCGAGTCAAGTGCAGCCTGCGACACGGGCCACCGACGCAAAGGGTCGGTCTGGCTGCGTGCCTGGCAGGTGTTGGACACACTCCCATCCCATCCCCCCCCCCCCCCCCGAAGGGAGACACCATTCCAGGTCTTGGTAAGTGCAGAGCCTACGTGGCAACCTTCGCCCGATGCAATCCATTTGTCGGGCCAGTCAGCCAGTCAGCCTGAGGCTGGTCATTACCCCCCCCCCGCTCTCCTTGTCCAAACCATCCCCTGACCCAAGCACAACCAATTCGTTTGGATACCCTGAACACTTGCGATTTTGTTTGTAACAATGGAGCCCCGATCTAGCCCTCCCTGCCATCCCCTCAGTCTGTTGTCTTGTTTGTGAAGGCGCTCACAGCGCTGGGAACCCGCCCACCCACCCGCAAGTGTCAAAGCCCCACGCCTGTGGGGAATGAAAGGACAGCCACGCGAGTTCTTCCAAAGTCATCCTGTACAGGCTGTCCATGCAGAATGGTACAACAGAGTTGCTGCGTGCTGGTGCAGGGCACGGGCTAACAGAATTTATTGTCATGATTCAGGCTGTTGTTACTTATGAAAAACGCAGCATTGCCTGGTGGCCAGCGGCTGAGGATCACAGGTGTCAGCTGATCAGCGCGCCTTGTCTGACCTGTCCTGTCCTGGGGCATTTAGAGGACACCTCCTGATATCATGCACAGCCCGACGGTAGGGTGTGTGGGAGCAATGGGGCAGTCCCCGCTCAATCTGGCGCAGGGGCATCCTCCATTGGGCACCAACGAAGAGCAGCGCCAGGTAGCCTCCCCCTCCCGCAGGCCCCAGTGACCATTTAGCCAACGACCCCACCACCCTCCCACAAGCCTGCGCTGGTGCAAGAAATCCCAGGAGTGCGATTCAACTCAGATGGGGCTGTATATGCACCAAGACAGTAAATCTGCAATACCCCTAGACTTACAACAGGGTCGTGGCAATCGCTTAGGTTTCCACGCAATGCCTTGAGGCTGAAAATGCTGGAACAAACTGCACTTTGCTGCAACGTTGGGCTGTGCGCCACGAGCTTCGAGAGAGCGTGCGTGGGCCATGCAGCAAATCAATGGTCAAACTGCGAGGTCCAGTTGGTCTGCAGCAAGCCATATGCTCGTGTCTGGTACCGACATTCTTTGCCTTTGAATGGCATGGCCTCAGATTGCCTTTGAATAGCATGGCCTCAGATCATTGAACTGTATGTGTCGGTAGGAGAGAGGAGGGGGTTGCTCAATTCTGCTGTTCTTGGGCCGTATGCCATGATAGCTAAATCATTGTTTTTCCCGTCAGAAGGCTCGGGCTCGTTATAGCTGACTTTTGACAATGCAATACTCTACCCCGATATCGGGCTGTGGACTGTCATGTCAGGACATGGAGTCACAATATGCCATGCGCTGATACGGGGCTCCGCACCGCCATGCGCTCTCCTTGGACTGCTGCCTGCCGTGTCCTGACATCCCTGCGCTTTTCTCCACTGTGCCGTGAGATGGCGCTGTGCTCTACCAAGTCCTCTTGTGCGACGACAGCACAAGGGGTCATTGCGCTGCAGCGCAGCAAAGCTTCGAGCGAAGGGGCGAGATACTGCACTCAGGTCGCTCCTCACAAACAGCCCCCAATGAGACCGCCAATCAAGCGTCACTGACCTTTGTACTGGGCCCTGACTGTCAACCCCAGCCCTACCTCAGCCGAGAGCCCCCCCCGAAAAAAAAATACTGCGTCTATCACGAGTCATCCCCCCGTGCTCATCCCCTGAGCACTTCCAGGGGATCACAGGCTGGGGCCCACGGTCAGGCAGTGAATGGGGCTTGGGGCTCAGGCAGCACCTCGAACCCGAAATGCGCCAGATGGCGCGCCGCCACGAGGCCATCGCCGCCATTATTGCCAGGGCCGCAGATGATGAGGACGTACTCCTTCTGGACAGCACAGGCCACGCTCAGTCCTGCCAACTCCATGAGGCAGTCGATGGAGAAGCCACGCTCGCCCATGAGCTCGTCGAGGGCCTGGACCTGCGCCGCGTTCAGGTGCGTGAGCGGCGTTGCTTCGCCGGTCGCGGCAGCCATGGCCATGTAGTGCCTGTGCGGCGCGGCGTGCACGCTGGAGGAGTGCCCTGCGGCCGTGTGGCCGTGGAGGCGCTGCCACATTACACCTGAACCCATAGTTGCCAACCTCATCAGTCCCGTCCACTTGAAGGAGCCCGCGCCATAGGCCTGTGATGTCGAAGTGCTTGCGACAGAGGGCTTGCCGTTGTCATAGGCCTCATCGGATGAGGGCACCGCATGCCCCGCAGCCCCAGCAAAATTACGAGGGGCTGAGGCGGGTGTAGCCCGTGTGCAGAGGCTGGGCCCTCGTGATGGTCTGGCCCATCCACAGGCGGCGTGGTGCCACCAGTTGTAGGGGAATGTAGGCGTGGGTTCCGGGGCGGCGGGGCAGCAGAGCGCCAAGTGGCGAGTGCGCCAGCGTGAGGGACAGAAAAAGCACTGCACAGCCTGCGAGCAGACAGAGAGATTGTCTACTGCACGTCTTTGGTGGCATGAGTGCCCTGTCCGAAAACAAATTAGACACTTGGGAGGGACAACCCTCCCCATAGCAACACCATGAGGCCTGCAATGACTGGCCTGCTCCCTCCCTTGGCCCAACAATGGATGTACCGTTTAGAGCATGCACGACAGCTTGGACCTGGGCCGGGGCACCTCAGCCCAGACAGGCTGAGGTGAGCAGGTGTGGGGCAGTATGGCCAAAGGAAGCGCGAGACGCTGCAATGGTTGCCTGCCCCCCCTTGTGGCTAAGCACATCCCTTTTGTGAACACACACACACACACACACACACATGAAAAGATACAATAAAATTGCCTCGTGGGAATGGGCACCTGAAGGACAACACACCAAGTAGTCAAATTTTCTGTTGTAAGGGTGTAGATGGGGCCACAAATGGGTATTTTTGAGGAGAAATGGCCATGTTTGGTACTTTGATTAGGATCAGTGATGTCATACCCTATTTTTAGCCCTTCCTACCCCTTGTTGGGCCCTGATGCCCAACCCCACCCCTCTAAATACATTCTACAAGTTGTTTTTTTTTGAGCATCCTACCCTCAAAACAGGGGAGGGGGGCGTCCCTACTCCCCACCCAAATCCCACCCGGTCGTGGGGTGTAGGGTGGGGGTGGGGGCAAAAATGTATTATTGCCACATACATATATGGCATATACACACTCTAGCCCCCCCCCCCCCCCAGGGCCCGGAACCCATATCGGTGCCTTTGGCACTTCGCACCTTAAGAGTGATTATTCTTGCACGTGTAAACGGCGTTAGTGGCCCATTTTGGGGGGAAGGGATGCCAAATCAGGCCCGAACATTGTCATTTTGTGTCTATGACATGTAGACAGTGCCTACAATTAGCCGACAGTGTCTACTTGGGGCAGACAGTGTCCACAAACTAGCACGCCTGTGTGCACGGGTAAACGACATTAGCAGACCGTTTTGGGGGAAGGGGGCCTTCGGCCCTCTTCCCAAATACTGTCATGTCGCGTCTACAACATGCCAACAGTGTCTACAATTAGCAAACCGCATGTACTTGGGGCAAACAGTGTCTATAGACTACAAGACACAATTCTTATGGTCCATGGGTAAACGGGTGTGGTGCAGGGGTAAACAGAGTGGCACTTGGTGTCAAATGTGCATATTCTTGCATACTAGGGGCCTTTGGTCCCATATGGGGGGGGTCTGATGGGGGGGGGGGGGGGGAGTGCATATATACCATATATATGTGTGTGCCTATGTGCAACAAAGGAATACTTGGAAATAAAATGGTTTAGGGCCTCCCCTAGGGCCGCTTGGTAAAGAGTTCGCTTAACATTGAGAACGATTTGTAGTTCAATAGGTTTGGGTGGAAGCCACATTGGTAGCATGTAGATGACAACTCCTTTCAGGGTTGGGACTTGCATAGACAGGGTGTTACCGTGGAGCATGGGGGAGGGATTGTTCGTAATGTTAGGGTTATACTCAGACATATACTTCTCCCGACTATGTGGAGTGGTTGGGTGTTTTTCTATGCAACAAGTGGATCTGTGGGTGGCCCAAGGTGCTGCCATGCTTAAGTCTACATGACATGGGAAGATGGTGTACCTTGATATGCCGAGATACTTGGGTGCGGTGTGCCATGTGCTGTGATACCAAAAAAAAGCTGTTTTTTTTTTCGCTGTCTGATTTCTGATTTTTGAGCTTCTTCAACCTTTTGTCTTCATTGTCATGGTCCTGCATTCCGGATCTGTCACGTATTTTGTGCATCAATACTTCAATTGTCTTCCCAATATTTTTGCTGGGCTGCTTTGCAACATTTGCCAGAATTATTGCTCTTCAATTCTGATTTTGTGTCGCTCCATGAGTGCCCATCTACCACCATCAGTATGCCTTTTCAGCAGTCCACGCAGGTGTTATTGTTATGGACGTGTCGGCCACGAACTAAGACAGTCGCCCACCACCCCACACAAAACTATGCAGGTACGTTGACAACATCGTAGGCATCTGCCCACTTAATCAACTGCTTCCCACTGTGGATCGCATTCATCGTATGCTCACCAGTGACTAGTGATTCCCCCTCACTATTGAGAGAGTGGGTTGCAGCTTCAGCACATTGGTCTCCTGTGTGAGGTCCCAAATTCAACGGGGTTTGAAAAGGCTCTACTCTCCCATCCAACCAGCTTGTTACAATCCTAATGCAAACACCCAGCGCATTGATCATGATCTTGCACGAAAACAACGCAGAAGCGTTGGCCGTGTGACTAAAGCAGTCTTTGGATAGAGACGTGTCACGTGGTAAGCCACCCTTGCACCATCATGTACACTGCTAGGTGTGTGAGGCCCAACTTGGTATGGTTTGCCTATCTTCCCTATCCACCCTTTCCTCCCTTTCCCACACTTATGCAGCAAACGAGAGGAATGTGTGTCACAAAAAGGCAACTATGGGATGTGCATTACCTGCTACATTGGTCAAAGGTCCAGAAATTTGGAAGTGCTTATCATTGCTGGCGCCATTTGATCTTTGTCTTCCAAGCTGTGTTCATTTTCTTGACTGTCTTGTTGATACACATTTCATTTGCTTTCATTTTCTGGATCCTCTTGTGACACAGCACTTTAAACCCCAGTGGTGTTCACGAATTGCTGACACTGCAATGGGGGCAGCTCAAAGCATGGTGGATCTCAAGACTCACTTGAAAAACACCTAGAACCGGACAGTCTCCTCAAATGTGCCTGACCCTTTGCCCCGCTACAAACTGTGATCCTCAGCGTCGCTACAGAGTCCTGGGGGGGGCCTCCAGTGTTCCACATGTGCTCTCTGTTCTGTTTAATACAGCAATCCGGTGCTTCAAATCGCAGTACAGTGGGTACGACCAGAAGAAGAAGGAATAATTCTAGAGGGTTCTAAGGTATCATGTCCAATGGAATGCCGCTGAATGGTGGGCATTCCAGCGGAAGGCAGTAACACGAAGCCCTCCCCCACGCCAAAAACAAGGACTCATAGGTGACAGTCCCCCACCCCCCGCCTGTGGGTCTGTTGCACGCTGGGTGGGGGATGACAAAGGGGTGCAAGGGTATCCAAATGGATTTGCACAAAAGACTGGAAGTGTGGGAGCAGCAGAAGTGTGGGAGGAGCAGAAATGTGGGAGGAGCAGAAATGTGGGAGCAGTAGAAGTGCCAGTGGAAGAATGGCTTGGGAAATGGGGTGCAGGTTGAACTGCATTCGCACTGCATCAGCACCCCCAACTTTATGTGAATGTCATGCCAAAGAGCTCAGGGGGGGGGGGGGGCATTATTTTGCCTCTGCTCCCACGCTTCTGCTACGAGTATTCCGAGCTGCATGTCCACTCCTTGAATGCATGGATTGCTGCATGCATGCACACAGAGGGGCTTAGGCAATCAATTTGGGTGTTTCCCAGCGGACAGCCAGCTGAAGGACACATGAGCAGTGATCCACAGCGCATCAAAACTGTCATGGCTGAATTCTGGGTATCAGTGTGGCAGTATGCAGCACACCATTCTCGACCTCATCATCCCAGAGGAGCAGGCCAGACAACCTCTGGAGGTGGAGGGCAGGCTGTGCAAAGGGTAGGGAAGAGTATGACTAGGGTGCCGACGAAGCCCGCAGACACCTACTGTTTGTGTGGCTTGTTTTCTTCTGAACTCTGTCTCATATGGCACATACAAACATGGCTTGCCAGTGCCGTCAACGGTAAGCATGCGATGAATGATGGATAGTGGAAAGCGAGCTTGCTCGTCCACCGTGGGTGAGTGCGGAGGCTGCTTTGCACAAACGAGGTTTGATCTGTCCATTACAAGGTGTTGCATTGTGCAGCATGCATTTAGCGTAGGGATGCTAAGTTCAGCGTTAACCTGCCCAGTAAGGCATGGACCAACTTACAGCCAATACACCCGATGCATCTTGCATTTTCTCTTTGTCATTTTGCTTGCCAGCAGTGGAGATTCATCGTGATCCCTCGGTTCAGTGTAACAAGACAACACTTTTCAACAACACTTTGATGCTTGTGTGTCATTTGGTATGGCCCCAAACATGACAACTACTTGATCCAGCAGCTTGGCCAACCAACGCCGGTTCACATTACGATTTATTTGCGCAAAGACCACATGCTTTTCTCTGTGGCTCCTTAGTTTCGACAAAACATTTCCCCAAATAGAGGCTCACACACACCATGCTCCCAACAGTAACGTATAGCCTCCCTTCCAAAATGAGAGCCCAAGTGATGTGCCTGAAAGAAACATCCGATTTGCGCAACTCAGTGAGTAGTAGAACAGAACAAGGGAGTCTCCAGGGGGGGTACCGGTTTCAATGCTTCTTGTGGGGAAAGTAATGAAGAAAACCCGCGCATGTGGAAAAGGGCCTTCTAGCCTTGCATACACTCCATTGATGTACCACACTGTGCTGAGGACTCGGGGACCCGCCAGGTCCTTGGGTTCTAGAACTTCCCCTTGCACAAACAGCGGACAGCAGCAAAGGCACTAAAAGTTGCGTAAACAAAACCCAAGATTGTTTGCAGAATGCCGTTGTTTGTGCATGACCCCATAGGGCACATGCTAGTGACATTGCATCGAATGGTGTCGCATACCACAGATAGTCGAAAGGTACTGCAAACAAAAGAACCCCCAGTCCCAGTCCCAGTATTAGCAAATCAAACCAATCCACAGCAAAAAATCCATTTCTATTCCAACCAAAAAATGGGACCACGGAACACGTAATGTTGTTGGACAACGTGTAGGCTGCGCAAGGGGGGGTGGCACATTATTGCTCCATGAATGGGCAAATACTACCGAGGTACAGTGCCACACAAACGAATCTGTGGAGATTTGATGTGCTCACGATGGAGATTGGAAACTATTCTCTTCAGGCCCTTGTCCAATGAGCTGAGCCCCTCATGAAGTTCCCCTGTCAGTAAGGAGGAGGACTTGTCTCATCCTTCTCAAAATTTCTCAAAAGCAGTTGTTCGAATCCCTTCCCATGCCTTCCCTCATCTCAGACCTCCATGGCGTTGAGTGGGTTTCCACAAGTAGTGGCCCGAGAGGCGTGGAATTTATTTACAAATGGCAGGTGCGGCTATGTTATCGGTCCATGTGCTTACATGGCGTCGGGGCGACAGGTGGACAAAGGGAGACAAGAGTACTGGGGGGCATAAACTGGCACACATTTAAATGCTCAAAAAGAAAATGGTGTTTGGGATATCCCTCGGCATGTTCTGCCTCCGCTGGCAACGCTCAGCTGGGTGGTATGGGGGAGCATTGGCATTAGAGGTCAGAGCCCCTCATGTGAGACTGTGGCCACTCATCGCCGGGCACGAGACAACACAGGGCGGCCACGGCGCGTAAACCTACAGTAGGTAGATAAAAAGAGCCGAAAAGGGGCGACTGGGTTAGGTCAAGCAGTGGGGTGCTTGCAACAGTTAGCACCCTGCAGGAAGAAGTACTTGTTGACACTCATTCTGACGTCAAACCTGCAACTCTTATCCCTGTGAGCACCCTGCTGGGGAAGACAAAATAAGGGGGGGAGTGCTACAGAAGTGGCAAGGCAGTCCCCCTGCAAAGCACGGATGGCTGCCAGATGCCCTTTGATACCCCCAGTGCATGCAGAGCATATGAAGGCTGGCTTCGGAGCTCCACGGAATGCCACCCCAGAGCAAAGCAGTTTAGCACAAACACCCACAGCCACCCACACCCACACACACACACACACACACACACACAATCTCTGTCTCTGTCTGTCTCTTCAAACAGAACCCGAAGGCAATTCAAAGACGGAGGGGGCGGGGGTTGTGAAAAAGCGGCCGGATCATTAAATGGCTGTTGTAAAATATGGAACCGAGGGTGCCAGAAATTTGTTTTTTGAGGTGGGGTGATAAGGTGGTCGAAAGTTCAGCAAAAGACCATGCAGACCAAAACCTTTAGGCTGGCTCCCTCCGATATACATTGCCATTTCGCCTGACGGGGCTTCGGCCCTCTCCACTCACGAAGGCCGGTTCGCCTTCTTGTGGGATGTCCAAAGAGGCACAATGCTGAGCAGCTACAGTTCTCGCTACTACATGGCGGCAGCTGCCTTCATACTCGACGGTAGAAGTGCGTTACTTGGGGTACGACAGGATGTGGCTATTCAGTCATAAGTATGCTGACGCCATCGCCAACACCGACCCTCGACCAGCCAACACAGTTGAAAAAATGCAGACTTTCTCCCACACGCTGACAAATCCTGAAAAGGCTCCCTTGCCTTTTTCAGAAAAGGCAAGCGGGTGCTGCTATCCGCACCCATACCGAATGTGCAGAGCCACGAAGGGACATGCACTCACCTAATACAACTGATGGCTACAGGTGACCAGCCCAGCACACTTGCTGGTGTGCAACTGGGGAACGCAAAAATGCTGTCAATTGCACTTGCTGAGCTTGCCTTTTTGAAGGCTCGCTTCGGAGCTCCACGGAATACCACACCAGAGCAAAGCAGTTCAAACAGTTTAGCACAAACACCCACACTACCCACACACACACACACATACACAGACACACACACACAGACACACACACACACACACACACACAATCTCTGTCTCTGTCTGTCTCTTCAAACAGAACCCGAAGGCCATTCAAATACGGAGGGGGAGGGGGTTGCGAAAAAGCGGCCGGATCATTAAATGGCTGTTGTAAAATACGGCACCAAGGGTGCCAGAAATTTGTTTTTTGGGGTGGGGTGATAAGGTGGTCGAAAGTTCAGCAAAAGACCATCCAGACCAAAACCTTTAGGCTGGCTCCCTCCGATATACATTGCCATTTCGCCTGACGGGACTGCGGCCCTCTCCACTCACGAAGGCCGGTTCGCCTTCTTGTGGGATGTCCAAACAGTCACAACGCTGAAGAGCTACAGGGATTCTCGCTACTACATGGCGGTAGCTGCCTTCATACCCGACGGTAGAAGTGTGCTGTTTGGGGTAGGGCAGGATGTGGCTATTCAGACTGTCATCACAAATATGTTGACGCCATCGCCAACGCCGACCCTTATTCCTACTATCCCCGTTGGGCAGCTTCAGCCCATCTGCCACACAGTCCGCCACAACGACCCCAATACCCTCTTTCACACCGTCTGCAACGCCATTGCCTTCACCATGCACCACTCCCTCAACCAACACCCCTTTGGTCTCACTCTCGCGCACACTGCAAAAGAAGGGGCCTTGTTCTGGAACGTGCAGCCCCTCAAGCAATCAACCAACCGGAATCAGGGGGCTGCTGCTTGGAAGGAGCTGCTTTGCAGGGCCTGCTGGATGGGCAGCTGGTAGGCAGGGGCTGCTGTTTGGAAAGCGCTGCTTTGGGGAGGCCGCTGTCAAGGCTACCGTCCAGGCCGTCGTCGTGCCAGACGGTCCATCAAAACAGCAAACAGTAGCTCCCACTGGGCCTGGGCCCGAGCCCAAGCCTGAGCCTGGTTCCGTAACAGGCGCTCACTACGGATTAGGTTCCTTTCGTGGGTCCTCGCAACGGTAAAGTAATACCTTATCTGGGCCTGTAGAACCCTAGCCGACTGCAAAGTCCGACGCCATGCTCGTGCCTGCTGTGCCTGGAACTGTGCCTGTGCCAGTGCTTGTGCCTGGGCTTGTCGAAATGCCTCTCCCTGTGCACGTATTTCTGCCACTGCCGCAGCCAGTGCATTCCTCTGTTCTTCTGCAAGGGCCCGTTCTTGGGCATGCTGCCTTGCCTGTGCCTCTCCCTGTGCACGTATCTCTGCCACTGCCGCAGCCAGTGCATTCCTCTGTTCTTCTGCCAGGGCCCGTTCTTGGGCATGCTGCCTTGCCTGTGCCTCTCCCTGTGCACGTATCTCTGCCACTGCCGCAGCCAGTGCATTCCTCTGTTCTTCTGCCAGGGCCCGTTCTTGGGCATGCTGCCTTGCCTGTGCCTCTCCCTGTGCACGTATCTCTGCCACTGCCGCAGCCAGTGCATTGCTCTGTTTTTCTGCCAGGGCCTGTTCTTGGGCATGCTGCCTTGCCTGTGCCTGCAGCTGCAGTTCAAACTGCAGCCCAGAACTGCTGGAGGAGTTGTCAGCATCAACCTGAGAATCTGTGGAAGGCCGGCCTCTGGGCTTGGCCATGTTTTGAGCCCTCTGAACAGCCAACACTAGGTCACGCCTCCATCTACCGGACATCTTCTGAGGCACTCCTTTCGGGGGGTCCACCAAAGCGGCGATGTCATTCAAGTTGTTGGCCTTGTGGGAAGCATCCGCCACCTGAGCACACGTATGAAATGGAAATGGAAACCTCATACAATGGTGCTTCCTGGAACCCACCGAAGTGGTCAAAACGGGCCATGTCCATTCCATGCAAAACTGCTACTCGGGAGGAGATGTGGACCAGGATGAGGAGGAAGAGGAAGGGGTGAGGGGACACAGGAGGACCTGGGAAAACAGTGCCGCTCGAACGCTGGCTTCCAGTGAAGCGACAATCGCAACATAGGGGTTGGAAAGATTCTTCTCCGCATCCGTTTCGAGCTCCTCGGCGTCTGCGAGCGTCACGATCGCTTGCGCCCATTTCAAATATTTCCAGGACCCTAACTTCTCGATGGTGGTCACTTGGTGAGATTGTAGGATCTCATCTGCAGCGGGGGGGAGGCCCTGAAGGGCACTGGGAGAAAGCTGAATGATCTCCTTCACCGACTTTGTCTCATGTTCCTGACGATGAATGAGGGCAGGCAGGAACGTCTGAAAGATTCCAATATGGTGATGCTGTGCTGCCGAAATCGAAACAAAAGGAAATGGATGGTTTTGAGAGATTTGGTTCCAATATTGAGCAAGGAGCTAGAAAAGTAGGAGAAATTGTAGTGCGCAGCTGCATTCAGCATCGTTGCGTGCCACCATTGCA
Source organism: Eutreptiella sp. 'Long Island Sound 2002' (assembly GCA_964036045.1). Lineage (NCBI taxonomy): Eukaryota > Euglenozoa > Euglenophyceae > Eutreptiales > Eutreptiaceae > Eutreptiella > Eutreptiella sp. 'Long Island Sound 2002'. The sequence goes on from OZ038378.1 coordinate 161,329,973, forward strand.
AAAAGGCACATGTATAATGCGTGTAGATTACTCCAAGGCAGCAAGGCAACAAACACATTGCCAGACATGCGGAATCATGCAGCAATGTTCATTCCTCACCTCTCAGGATGCCAGGAAGGAGAAGTGATGCACGGATTTTGGCGGTCTCCCTCGGACATGCACGACAATTGCACTTTGTACCAAGGACTCCAAGGATCGATTTCAATGGTGGGATGGAAGGCCTGGGGGTCAGCCGCAATTGAAAAAAAATCTCGAAAATAACCCCTGCTTTATGGGTCATCTCCCCTTGGGGCAGGGATGGTGATGCACAGTGCCCATAACTGTTTCACAGATTGAAAATTAAAGATCGAAATCGCATGGGCGGAGATGACCTGCGTTTAGAAGCAAGCAGCCTGCCAGTCGCAAAGGCTGTTTTTTTAGGGCTCTTTCTTTGCATCAATGTGCCCCTCACTGTGTGCTAGGTAGATGCTATATGCCAGCAGGGTGGATACAAGTAGGCGTGACGAGGTAGGCTGTATGCCAGCTTGGTGGATGCAAGCAGGCTTGACATGGGCTGTGACACCATTCCATATACTCGCCTGCTACCAGTACCACACGCAGCAACCAGCAGCAGCTCTACCCAGCAGGCCACATGTACATAATTCAGGCCTAGGTAGTATCCGAATCCAGAGGTCCCCAAGTACCAGGACAGCCATTGGAAAATGGGGAAAATGGGGGAGAATAAGAAAAAATGGGGGGGATGCGGGGAAATGCGGGAAAATGGGAAGGCACGAGGGAAGGGAAGAAAAAAAATTTTTGTAATGGGGGAAAAATAACTAAAAGTGGGAGAGAATGCACAATTTTTGGGCAGGTGGTCGTATGTTACTAGATCCAACTTTCCCCAATTTTTCCGTGTGGTCTCCCTCAGCCTCAACAGAAAATTTGGCACCCGAGCATCCGGTAGAAAAATGGGGAAAATGGAAGGTGTCTGTAGGTATCCGGCAAACCAGATACTGCCTAGGCTTGATAAGACCTGCTTGTATCCACCCTGCTTGCATACAGCCCCGCTAGTCAAGACTGCTCTGCAACTCACTTCCATGTACAGCAGGTCAGCGCAGCAGGGCAGGGCGAGGCAGGGCAAACAGGGCTGGAGAAGACGTGCACCTTGTCCAGAGCAAGGTCTATGTTCAGCTTTGCATCCAGAGGCCGTTTGCCCTCCACTTCGCAGTCTGCCATTGTGACAAGAGCCTGGGCCCACCGGCCAAACCTCCACGCAGCGAACTCCTCGACTGTGTACAGCCCGAACGCGGTCATCATGTCGTTGGCATGTTCAGCCAGGCCTTGAAGCACGCTCAACTTTGAAACCTTCAGCACAGAGAACGGCAGACCCTCGGAGGCCTTGTCCACGCAGTCGGCGATGTTCAGCATGTGCCCCACCTTCTGTCTCTTGGCGACTGGCTCTTCAGACATTGGACAAGAGAAGAAAACTCCGACAGGTCGTGGGAGCTCTATGCCACCAGTGCCTTCACAAAAGGAGAACGGGTGCACGATGTGCACGTGGTTTGCACCTTGTTGCACAACTACGCCGCATACACCCACCATACTGATCTTCACCAAAAGGGCCCAGGTAACAACACCAGCACCAAGAGAACAGTGAGCAAATGATCATGTCATCAACCTTCCACTGCTGCAGTTGTGCAAAGATGTGCTGCACATGGGGGGAATGTTTGCCCGGCGCGCGCCCGGCGCGCTACTTTCCTATTGACGATCCCGACTTTAGCCCCAGATTTACCCTCTCATGGAGAAGCCCCGCAAGGAGACCACATTGGACCACACACCATCCCTACAAAGCACGTTGCATAAAAAGACAACAATTGTGAATTCAACAACTGCAAATGCCATTTGTATCGTGCTTAACAAACAACATTGTTCCCACAAGTGTGGGTGTCAATACACACAGCACAATAGTGCTCTTCACACTCACCACAAACTGTGATGGTGGAACGCTTTTGACAACACAACGCACACAATTCTGCCTCATCCTGTGCCTCATCTTGCGTGGCGGCCGAGTTGCTTTTATCAGTCCAAACATGAGGCGGGACATGCTCCCATGGTCCATAGGGAGGGTGACGGACCTGCCTCCGAATGAAAATTGCGTAGGTACTGAAACCGCAAAGCTCGGGACGGCCTTAGGTTCCCCGAAGGTACTTCCTTAGCACTTGCCCCCGGAGCGATCAACGTAGATGCCCCGGCTTCCTTTGTCACTCAGCATGGCTACATAACCCGTGCCTTCTCGGGGGTCCCCAAATAGAAGGGAACAAAATCACAATTGGCTACATAACGGGGGCAAAAAATGGGGAACAGGGGGATAAGTGCGGGGAAATAGGCCGAAACTTTACCCGGCGCGCGCCCGGCGTACTAACGCTCCCCCATGGGCACAATACCAGCCGCTGTATTTTGCAAGCTATTGTTGTGTGCTACCAAGCCTGATTATTATTTTTGCGCCACTGGTGCATCCTAAGCGCCCCTAAACCCGTCGAATGATTGGTGGTGTGATTAGTGGCAGCCATCTCATGCTGCGGTATGGTTATACTAAGCATTGTAAAGTGGACACGGCTACGGAGTTCAGAAACACTGTGAGCATTCGTCTACAAGGTTCTCTACCCCTTGTTGCCGTCCGGCATTAACGTGGTACTGGTTCCTGAGGTGAAGCATTTGGTCACGTGCGTGAGCACCTGTGGAAGCTATCCTTGCGGGTGGTCAATTTTGGGTAACGGCTGACGAATAGCTGATGTGTCAATACTGTCCAAGAACCCATACAGAACAACGCGCAGTTGAGAATGCAACATGCGCAACAAATGCAACATGCGCAATCGTGTGATACTCTATACATTGTGAACCAATGGTTGACGATGTGCTTTGTCTGCAGTGAGACCTTCAAAATAAGTTGCCCGATTTTGAGATTGTTTTCTATGCAGTATTGTGAGCCCAGCCACCCATACTCCATTTTTGAAACTACAAGAGACACAGCACGACGTACAATACCGGCACCACTCCCATCTGTCTTGCATGAACCATTCTTTTGTCACACCTCTACCCTGACGTTCTGTGAGTCCATGGATGCTCCCTCACAGCATCTCTCTGGGTGATCCGTTGGTTTTCATCAACCATTAATAGTTCACCAAAAAATCAGGAGTGAAGAGATGCTTCAATGCAAACAGTCAAAAGACAACTGTTATAGAGACCCATACATATTACAATTCAAATCAGTACGCAAATGCGAATTTATTGTTCAGTGTGGGGTTTCTGTGTTGACGCTTCTGCCTCTGCTACGATGTCCGCGTGCGGTGTCTGCGACACTCACTCTGCCACACTCACTATGCAATTGAAAACCGGAAAGCAGGGTGCCTGCACCCATCAAAGTTCCCAACGCCGGGCTCTCGGGATATGGCCATCTATTGGCTTGGCACCAAACACTACAGTATGACAAGTTTTTTTTTTGCTTAGACTCAGGTGTTCCTCGCAAGTGCTCGGTCAGACGGACGGGTTCTGTGTGGCAAATAAAGTACAACATATATTGTCCCGTGTAGCGACAGCCACATGCCATCGGGAGACGGTGGGACGTATACTTGGTACCTGTAAACTGTCACCAGCGGATGAAGGGTGTGACTGCCACGCCCTGAAGGCGTCCCACAAAGCTACAGTATGACAAGTTTACTTTGCATTCTATCATCAAAGCAGTAGATATGCCGGGCCACATTTTATGAAAAAACTGCTTGCTGCCATGGGGTCCCAAAGATAGGGAGGAATAAAAAAGTGACACACAGTTCCTGCTACCTTGGGTTTTCTGACCCGGGAGGAATAGGAAACGATAAACCTTCTCCGATGGGGGTGTGGTCGCACGGTGCGCGCACGGTGCGGCCCCTTTCCGGTGTTTCTGGGGATTTTACCCAGTGAAGAGGCCCACTACAAACCACTCTGGCGGGTGTTCCCAAATGATTGTCGATGGTCGCCAGAGGCCTTTGGGTGATACCTGGTCTTTCTTTCTGCCTTGCAGGGGTTTTTTGTTACTTCCAGGATTTTTTTTTTAGTCTGATGGTTGTCATATGTCCCAGTGTCCCTATTTTTGCCCTTGTTGGTCCCTGCTGGTACACCAGGAATTTTTTTGTTTTAGTTTGATGCTTGCCATATGTCCCAGTGTCCCTATTTTTGCCCTTGTTGGCCCCTACTCGTACACCAGGAATTTTTTTTTGTTAGTTTGATGCTTGCCATATGTCCCAGTGTCCCTATTTTTGCCCCTGTTGGCCCCTGCTGGTACACCAGGAACTTTTTTTTAGTCTGATGCTTGCCATATGTCCCAGTGTCCCTATTTCTTGCCTTCCACAGGTGCCTCCGGCTGTGGTTGCTCACCAGGATCAACATTTTCAGCTTGAAAATGGGGGTCTTCGCTGGGTTTGGGGTCCTCCACTGTATCAGTTGTAGTTGCAGGGGGTTCTGTAACGTCAACACCTCCCCCATCTTCAGCAATAGGTCCACCTGAATTGTCCTCATGGCGTTGTGATGGAGATAATGGGGGTGATGGGGAGGGGCTCCTGATCCGGAACTCAATGCGGTGGAGTGCAGCGGCCTCATGGACAACTACTTTGCCACCAACTTCATATTGGATCCGCAAAAAGTCCCCGGGCTGCGGTGAAGAACCCAACACAATTGCTGGGACTCGATCACCCGTACTCGCGCGATTGTAGAAGACATGTGTACCAGGGGTGACCCAGGACAAAGACATGTTAAATCTGAGCTGAGGGACAACGAACATGACCATTAAGAACACTACAACATGCAAGAATAGGCGGGCAAAGGTAACATTTAGTTACAAGCACCCCAACGCAGCCCACCGTACCATAACATGGTGCCTTTGAGCTTGGAATGGGGGGGGAAACACTGCCCGTGACAACGGATATATCGAAACTTTGAGCAGTGCGCGCACGGTGCGTGCAACACCCTCTATCTCAGGGCTTGCAGGGCATGGAGGAATGAGAAAAACCTTCCTATTCCCTACCAACTTGGAGTCCCCAAAGCATGTAATTTCTCAAATCTCCCCCTTATTTCTGAAGCACAAGTTTGCATAAACTCTGCAAACTATGAGCCCCCGCTGAATTTTCCCGTTGCCTTCTTTCTTTCTGTGAGCAGGCATCACTTCTGAGACAAGAAGTATGCACATGAATATGCATATGAATCACTGGCTTCCCATTCAACTCATATTGTATGTGTAGGTAATCACCAGGGTGCTGCGAGGGGCCCAAAACAGTAGCAGGAACCCACTCATTTGCACTGCTGAGGTGATAGAAGACATAGGTACCAGCTTGAACTCAAGACAATGACATCGTGTTACTGAGCTGTAGACCAAGGGATAACATGTACAATGCAGCCCTTAGGGCATTTAGGGTGAAATGGGGTAACAGCTTAGCAACACAGCACAAGACACAGCACCTCCAGCACCTCCAGGGGGCAACAACCAAGCAAGACAAAAGGGTCAGGTAAATTATCTAAATAAAAAGATGCACAGTGCATGCATGGTGCGTCCGCTCCCCCATACAACGAGTCATTGTTTACCCCAAAATTTGCACCGTGCGCACCGCGCTAAGAGCACCCCCAAACACAATCACGCCAAGAACTGCTGTAGATGCAAACACTGGCACTTCTGCTCAACAAACTCCCGGTCTTCTCAAATATCAGGCCCAAAATCCTTTCCAACATCCTCACACACGCAATTCAGTGGAGCGATTCTCTCTTGGTTGATGACAGCAAAGCCGCACTAGTCTCAGCTTGGCTTTTTACCACACTTGTAACTCCCCTTGCACTGTGAACGCAAACACTAGTTGCAACTCATTCATCCGGGTGAGGCTCTCGCCCTTTACAAAAGAAAGTGAACACAACATCATCCATCAATGTACATGGACACTTTGCAGGCAAAGTGGCTTGAGAGAGAGAGAGAGAGAGAGAGAGAGAGAGAGAGAGAGAGAGAGCAATGGTCGGTTCTGATTGACTGAATGCCCCCGCCATAGGCACTTCCAGCCTTTAGTCCAATGACTTGTGGCTTAATGGGGAAGGGGGGCTGAGAATTCATGTAGAATTGTGGCATGACATCCGCATTGAAAATTCATGTTTTTGCGTGGTTCAACTTCACCAAATCTAGCATCACACTCCTTGTCTCGTAAGGCAGTCACCCAATCTTTCGGAACATTCTTTGGCCTCCTCTTTCTTGGCTACACGTTGGTTTTCACAATCCTCATACCTGTGCCAGCACCAACCCATGGGCAGCACACTTTTTGTCATGACCACCCCACATAACATACACTGTGACCATGTGGAATCCAATTCGTGCCCAGCAGGCAGCACAAAAGAACCCGATTGCTGTTGTATAGTCAATATTTCCCATACATTGCAGTGCAGCCATCCACCGTGATCCTTTTTTGCATGTGTGTTATGGAGTCACTTGTTGGATTCCATCCACTGCCATGCAATTTGATGCAAATTCAAAGTGACAATAGGTGAGGACAAAGCTGCTCGAGTGTTGCTAAAGCAGCTTAGATGAACACTAGTCATACTTTTATTAGCAATTTAAAAAGTGCATAGATTCTTTTTTGTTTTTTTCTTGCAACATGTGACTCATGTAGTTTCTTGTGATGCATGGGGAAGTTGGTTCGAAAGCGCTTGAAAACAAAGTATGGTATGGATTGCAAGGGCCTTGGTCTCTACTTTTCAATGGTGCTTAGCTCAGATTTGCTTGAAATTTTCACCAAACCTCACCCTAAAAGGTCCCTGTTCATTCCCCATGACTGCATGTTCTATGAAATGGATAAAAAATGCACATATCTTTGTCACAGCAGCCAAAGGCATTGAACCGCGACACAACGCCACACACACTACAGACCCGTGAACGTTGGCAGATTATGACTACACCAAATCTATTGGATTTATCGCCCACAATATATCTCCCTCCCGCGCTCCAGTGCGCTCTGCGCTCACCCCACTCCCCACTATGTGAGTTGGCATCCTACCCAGCCTCCCAGTCTATGGTGCCATCAAGGACACACAACCCGATGCGCTCACCATTACCGTTGAATACTCAGCTGCATCAGCTAACTCTACGGTAAGCATCCTGTAGGGCGAGTTGTATTACTTGTCCTCACTATGCCTGGCACGAGCCAATTTGAATTCTGACGTCTCCAATAGATATAAGAGTTGTTTCATTTGTTACTACTTTTATCAGCCACGGAGCCTTTGGTGCATGTTGCCCAACAACTCTTGGCAGGGGTGTAGTATGGAGTCATATGGAGTCATAGTTCCTCTATGGATTTCCCCCCTTTTTTTAACCCGAGACCGAAGTTCAACTGTGTCCGCAGAGCGTTCACGCAGCAGGTCAAGGGTCAGCGACAGGCCTTGGTGTGGTTTGGGTCAGGGTTCCCTGCCCGCATCCCTCATTAGGCATCATCCCTCATCCTCATTAGGGGTGGTGGGAGGAACGAGTCCTACGCCTTGTCACCACCCCTGTCTCCCCATAGAAAATAGAAAGGGGTGCTAGCAACATTACGGACCTTCCAAGATGGGTCCTATGATCCAATTAAAACGATGGCCTCACCCAGGTCCTCCAGTGGGCCCTCCATATCCCGAATTGGGGACCTCCGCCATGGTGCCCATTGCTACCTTGAGGTGTTTAGGTATCGGCAGTGTTTCTGCTGCCCTGGGCCTTTAGGCGCGGTGTGGCGCAGGCTCTCTGACTGTTCGGACTCCATGGACTTCCAGTTCTCCAATCTGAAAATACCTGGAGGTTGAACTAAGGCATTATAGTTGCATTACACTGAGTTGCTTCTGATTCACACTTCCTTTGAAATGTGAAAAAGGAGGATGGCTCCAAGACAATTCCATCTTGGTGACCCATGTTGACATTTTGGCAAGCGGTATTGTCATGAGATCATGTCCGTCATGACAATCATCATGCATGAGCATGGTCCGTCGAGGGGTCAAGCCTAGTAGATGCCCCATGGCAATGCTGTCACGAGCACCCGGGCACATGAGCATCCAGTTTCACGAACAAAGCAAAACAAGAAATTCGCACAGGTACATTGCTGTTACACATGTTAGGCATCAGCCCCCGGCCTAAAAGTGTGTGCTCTGCCTGTTTGCCGCATCTCGCTTTGGCTTCCCTCCGCCTTCCCCTTTCTTTCTCTTGTTGCATGTCCCTTCTCTACTTCTGTCTTCTCCTTCCTCTTATCTGGCCTGATGCAGCCCTTTATGTAGACAACATGAATCCATCGCAGGGAACCAGGTGTGCCACACGAGGTCATGTCTCTTATATAGACCCATACGAGCACCATCCAAAGAAGCTGCGTGAAAATCAAAGTGAATCTGGTAAGATTGTCTGGGCATGCATTCGCATCCTAATTTGAAGCACTCCAATGCTTGCCAAAAATCATGGACAACACCCCCGAACAGAAATAAATCGCAGTAAAAACCATGATGCAGGCCCCCATGTGTGATCTGGGTAGCCTCCCAATGAACCAGGAATTCTTGCATTGGTGCCGATCTGCGTAGCGCTCCTCAACACCGGTGCACAGGCCACAGCTTCACACAAATGTTCAAATAGATTGGGTCAGATCGGTAGTGCACTGCGGTGTTTTAGTTTGCAGATCACAACTGCACGTGAAGCCGCTTGCAAAGTCTTGCGGCTTCCGATGGTCTGAACATCCACTCTCGGAAACCGGAGAAAAGCACCTTCTGTGCGCCTTCAATTCTTGACAGGGGGCTGCTTGACTTCACCCAGTTGCCTGCAGGCTCGTCACCCCTAATCAGACCAATCTGTCCGACGCAGTGGATGCCATAAGTGAGGCAGACAGAGCTGTGTGCATTTGCCCAGGAGCATTTGGGTCGACAATCAATATTCTTCGTCTTACAGACGGGAGAGCCACACACCTCAGCGACATCACAGCACGGCAGCACCACTCAATGCAGGTCCCTTGAAGGGTAATGCACCGAAATGGAGACACCTTCTGCTGACTGACCCGGCGTTGACCTGCTTGATCTTATGCTGTTTTTTTTGGTTTGCGAACAACAAAGTGCACAGTGGAAGACGCCTTCCTCTTCGTTGGGACAATGACGTTTGCAGGTCGAACAAACCGGGGGAGATGACTCCCGTACCATGTGCACGGCGTTCTGGAGGCAACACCCCTTGTGTGCGGCCTTTGGCATCCGTACGAATGTAATGTCACGTCGGTTTGTGCGCCTTTTGGCCCGTCGTTGTGGACCTCCACTTGACACGCATGCTGTTGAACAAAGGGCCCCTCACGTCACGTGTTTCTTGCCCCAATGCCCTGCAGCAGCCGTCCTTGGAGGCTGCACCACGCGGGGGTGCATCCACGGGCATCACACAGGGGCACACCAAGGCCACAGTGCAATGCTCCCACACCCTTCCCAAGTACTGCCCGTTGTTGTGGGACGTGGGTTGCAGGCGTCAGCAAATGATGGGGAAGGGAAGTTGCAGAACAGCGCGTTCCGCTCATGAGACAATGTGCTGATGGCTGCTATTGTGAAAGCGAGTGGTACAAATCATGTGACGTTTGTTATCGATCCAGAGCAGCAATCTGGGCAGAGGTGTCACTCCGCGGACACAGTCGATGGAGAGCAGCGGGGCAGGACGGGGTGAGGAGGGGGGGGGTGCCGTGGGGAGGGGGGGGGGTGCCGTGGGGAGGGGGGGTGCCGTGGGGAGGGGGGGGTGCCGTGGGGAGGGGGGGGGTGCCGTGGGGAGGGGGGGGGGGTGCCGTGGGGAGGGTGGAGGGGGGTGCCGTGGGGAGGGGGGAGGGGGGGGTTAGATTCCAAGAACACGGCATGAGGCCTTGGTCGGTCGTCTGGAGGAGCGGTATAGACCATGGGCCGAGCGCTACTCGCCACACCGAAGGGGGAGGCCGGGGCATTGCTGTTGGCTGACCGTCCACAGCCTCACATCGTGTGTCTTGCCACAACGCCGAGGGACAGTGCGGCGAATGCGACTGCTGCGGCACCACTGGCCACGACTTGAAACCCACTGCCCGCACCCGGGGGGGGGGGGGGGTGAGCGGGGGGATGCAACAGCCGCGTGTGACAGGGGGGCAGCGGGGGCATGGGGCAGCAGCAGACGGCAGGCGGCATGTGTACGGGAACACCGGAATGTGTGGTCGACACGTGGGACTAAGAGGTCAGTGGCGTGGCCCTCAGACGTCTAGTGTGGGATGGGGTGCCCAATGTGGGGCTGTAACGGTCTGGAGACTCGGGACGGGCAGACGGGCCTGCGCTGCTGAGACCCTTCACACTGACCTCCGCTGAGAGGCCAATGCAACACGAATATCGAGGGACCAACAGAGACTTCCGAAATATCACTTCCGGGGCACACAGCCTGTGCCCCACTACACGTCGCAGTGCCTGAGCTGTGGGCTCTGACAGGGGTGGAGCTTCAAGACGCCCCATCCCGCTCTCACACCCACAGACACGCGCGCACACACACGCGCGCAAACACACGACGAACGTGACAAACAGGCACTACAAAGGCGCTGAGTGCAAAGATTCTCGTCAGGCCGACCAGACAGTCGAAAAGCAGTCATGACCATCGGCGGCTAGGCGCCTTTCTGTGGGTACAGCAGGAAAGACATGTCCAGCAGCAGCTCACCCCAGCGTCAGCTGTGAAGAACGAGCAGCACTGCCTTGCTGACAGCACTGACACGGTTTGCAGGGTCAGAATAAGCCCAGCACGTCCCAGCGCAGCCCAGCTCAGCCAAGCAAAACCCTGTCCAGCCCAGCCCAGACAAGCCCAGCCCAGACACCCTGTCCGTTACGTCTCTTTCTGCTCCACATACGTTGACCCCCGACGACCCTAGTCTTCATGAACCAGTTTGCTGTCGCACCCGGTTACCCAGGGGCCACACACACACACACAGTCTGATGCAGTACATTGTTATTGTATGACCTCAACACAGCCAAAATCATCACACCAATCGCCAGAAATGTCCCGAACAACATACTCCGCAGGTACACACACACACACACACAAAGCTGTTAACATCAAGAACAGAGAGCACTGTGTACATCATACCCATGCAGCATCAGACTGTGCAGGGCTGTGATAGCAGAGCAAACCCCATGATACATGACACACGGTGCACAAAAGCAAACGGTGACGGGTGCTCAGCGCCAGCTGCACCTTCGGTCCACCAAATTATCTCTCTCCATCACACACACACACACACACACACACACACACACACGCACACACGCACGCACGCACACACACACACACACACACACACACACACACACAAAGAACAAGAAAAGAATCATCAGAATCAAAGAAATCACCAGCATCCAAGGACTCAAGCACCTCAAAAGAGTCAACAACATCAAAGAGACCATCGTCATTAAAGAGATCGGCGGCATCGAAGAAGTCAATCATCAAGCAGTCATTAACATTATCGAACATCAGCAAGGAGAATAACACAACATCAGAGGATTTATCGGAAATCAACAAGAGACTATCGTTATTAACGAGATCGTCAGCATCAAAGGAGTCAGAAGCAAGAAAAGAAACATCAATACCAAAGGAGGCATCAGTATCCAAGGACTCAAGAGACCATCGTCATTAAAGAGATCGTCAACATCAAAAGAGTCAAGAGCAAGAAAGGAATCATCAGAATCAAAGGAGTCATCGGCTTCCAAGGACTCAAGGGCCATAACGAAGTCAACAACATCAACCAGTCGTCAAGACCAAAGAGACTAAGGTCAACAAAGAGATCGTCAACATCAAAGGAGTCAAGAATAGGAAAGGAATCACAAGTATCAAGGAAGTCACCGGCATCCAAAAGATCAAGGGCCTCAAAGAAGTCAACAACATCGCAGAGTCATCAAGACCAAAGAGACCATCGTCATTAAAGATATCGGCGACATCAAAGGAGTTAAGAGCAAGAAACAAATCATCAGGATCAAAGGAGTCATCAACAACCAAGAAAGCAAGGGCTTCAAAGGAGTCAACAACATCGAAGAGTCATCAAAACCAAAAGATACAAAAGGCAACAAAGAGAGGGTCATCATCAAAGGAGTCAAGAACAAGAAAGAAATCATCAGTATCAAAGAAATCACCGGCATCCAAGGACTCAAGCGCTTCAAAGGAGTCAACAACATCAAAGAATCATCAAAACGAAAGAGACCATCGCCATTAAAGAGATCGGCGGCATCGAAGAAGTCAATCATCAAGGAGTCATTAACATTATCGAACATCAGCAAGGAGAGCAACACAACATCAGAGGATTTATCGGAAATCAACAAGAGACCATCGTCATTAAAGAGACCGTCAGCGGCAAAGGAGTCAAAATCAAGAAAGGAATCATCAGTACCAAAGGAGGCATCATTATCCAGGTACTCAAGAGACCATAGTCATTAAAGAGACCATCAACATCAAAGGACTCAAGAGCACGAAAGGAATCATCAGTATCAAAGGAGTCATCGGCATCCAAGGACTCAAGGGCCTTAACGAAGTCAACAACATCAAAGAGTCGTCGAGACCAAAGAAGCTAAGGTCAACAAAAAGATCGTCAACGTCAAAGGAGTCAAGAACGGGAAAGGAATCACAAGTATCAAAGAAGTCACCGGCATCCAAAAGATCAAGGGCCTCAAAAAAGTCAACAACATTGAAGAGTCATCAAGACCAAAGGGACCATCGTCATTAAAGAGATCGGCGACATCAAAGGAGTCAAGAGGAAGAAAGGAATCATCAGAATCAAAGGAGTCATCCACATCCAAGGACGCAAGGGCATCACGGGAGGCAACAACATCGAAGAGTCATCCAGACCAAAAGATACTGTCGGCAATAAAGAGATCGTCATCATCAAAAGAGTCAAGAACAGGAAAGGAATCATCAGTATCAAAGAAATCATCGGCATCCAAGGACTCAAGCGCCTCAAAGGAGTCAACAACATTGAAGAGTCATCAAAACCCAAGAGACCATCGTCATGAAAGAGATCGGCAGCATCAAAGAAGTCCATGATCAAGGAGTCATTAACATTATCGAACATCAGCCAGGAGAGCAACACAACATCAGAGGATTTATCGGAAATCAACAAGAGACCATCGTCATTAACGAGATCGTTAGCATCAAAGGAATCAAAAAGCAAGAAATGAAACATCAGTACCAAAGGAGGCATCAGTATCCAAGGACTCAAGAGACCATCGTCATTAAAGAAGATCGTCAACATCAAAGAAGTCAAGAGTAAGAAAGGAATCATCAGTATCCAAGGAGTCATCGACATCCAAGGAGGCAAGCGCCTCAAAGGAGTCAACAACATCAAAGAGTCAGCAAAACCAAAGAGACGATCATCATTAAACAGATCGGCGACATCAAAGGAGGCAACAGCAAGAAAGGAATCATCAGAATCAAAGGAGTCATCGACATCCAAGGAAGCAAGCGCCTCAAAAGAGTCAACAACATCGAAGAGTCAGCAAAGCCAAAGAGACCATCGTCAATAAAGAGAACGGCAGCATCGAAGAAGTCAATCATCAAGGAATCATTAACATTATCGAACATTAGCAAAGGAGTCAGGAGCAGACCAAGAACGGAGAACTGGAGCAGTGCCGGCTCCATTCAAAGTACTCCATACTCCATACTCCTAATCCTCTATATCACAATCACGAACGGTCAACAATTCACAAGAACGGAGAACGGGTTACAGTGCCAGCTCCATTCAAAATACTCCATCCTCCATACTCCTAATCCTCTATATCACAATCACCAAAGGTCAAGAATTCAGCAGAAACGAGAACTGGTGCAGTGCCAGCTCCATTCAAAGTACCCCATACTCCATACTCCTAATCCTCTATATCACAATCACCAACGGTCAAGAATTCACAAGAATGGAGAACTGGTACAGTGCCAGCTCCATTCAAAGCACTCCATACTCCATACTGCTAATCCTCTATATCACAATCACGAACGGTCAACAATTCACAAGAACGGAGAACGGGTTACAGTGCCAGCTCCATTCAAAATACTCCATCCTCCATACTCCTAATCCTCTATATCACAATCACCAAAGGTCAAGAATTCAGCAGAAACGAGAACCGGTGCAGTGCCAGCTCCATTCAAAGTACCCCATACTCCATACTCCTAATCCTCTATATCACAATCACCAACGGTCAACAATTCACAAGAACGGAGAACTGGTACAGTGCCAGCTCCATTCAAAGCAGTCCATACTCGATACTCCTAATCCTCTATATCACAATCACCAACGGTCAACAATTCACAAGAACGGAGAACTGGTACAGTGCCAGCTCCATTCAAAGTACCCCATACTCCATACTCCTAATCCTCTATATGACAATCACCAACGGTCAACAATTCACAAGAATGGAGAAATGGTGCAGTGCCAGTTCCATTCAAAGTACCCCATACTCCATACTCCTAATCCTCTATATCACAAACACCAACGGTCAACAATTCACAAGAATGGTGAACTGGTACAGTGCCAGCTCCATTCAAAGTACTCCATACTCCATACTCCTAATCCTCTATATCACAATCACCAACGGTCAACAATTCACAAGAATGGAGAACTGGTGCAGTGCCAGCTCCATTCAAAGTACCCCAAACTCCATACTCCTAATCCTCTATATCACAATCACCAACGGTCAACAATTCACAAGAAGGAGAACTGGTGCAGTGCCAGCTCCATTCAAAATACTCCATCCTCCATACTCCTAATCCTCTATATCACAATCACCAAAGGTCAAGAATTCACAAGAAACGAGAACTGGTACAGTGCCAGCTCCATTCAAAGTACTCCATACTCCATACTCCTAATCCTCTATATCACAATCACCAACGGTCAACAATGCACAAGAACGGAGAACTGGTGCAGTGCCAGCTCCATTCAAAGTACCCCATACTCCATACTCCTAATCCTCTATATCACAATCACCAACGGTCAACAATTCACAAGAATGGAGAACTGGTGCAGTGCCAGCTCCATTCAAAGTACCCCATACTCCATACTCCTAATCCTCTATATCACAATCACGAAAGGTCAACAATTCACAAGAACGGAGAACTGGTACAGTGCCAGCTCCATTCAAAGCAGTCCATACTCGATACTCCTAATCCTCTATATCACAATCACCAACGGTCAACAATTCACAAGAACGGAGAACTGGTACAGTGCCAGCTCCATTCAAAGTACCCCATACTCCATACTCCTAATCCTCTATATCACAATCACCAGCTCCATTCAAAGTACCCCATACTCCATACTCCTAATCCTCTATATCACAATCACCAACGGTCAACAATTCACAAGAACGGAGAACTGGTACAGTGCCAGCTCCATTCAAAGCAGTCCATACTCGATACTCCTAATCCTCTATATCACAATCACCAACGGTCAACAATTCACAAGAACGGAGAACTGGTACAGTGCCAGCTCCATTCAAAGTACCCCATACTCCATACTCCTAATCCTCTATATGACAATCACCAACGGTCAACAATTCACAAGAATGGAGAAATGGTGCAGTGCCAGTTCCATTCAAAGTACCCCATACTCCATACTCCTAATCCTCTATATCACAAACACCAACGGTCAACAATTCACAAGAATGGTGAACTGGTACAGTGCCAGCTCCATTCAAAGTACTCCATACTCCATACTCCTAATCCTCTATATCACAATCACCAACGGTCAACAATTCACAAGAATGGAGAACTGGTGCAGTGCCAGCTCCATTCAAAGTACCCCAAACTCCATACTCCTAATCCTCTATATCACAATCACCAACGGTCAACAATTCACAAGAAGGAGAACTGGTGCAGTGCCAGCTCCATTCAAAATACTCCATCCTCCATACTCCTAATCCTCTATATCACAATCACCAAAGGTCAAGAATTCACCAGAAACGAGAACTGGTACAGTGCCAGCTCCATTCAAAGTACTCCATACTCCATACTCCTAATCCTCTATATCACAATCACCAACGGTCAACAATGCACAAGAACGGAGAACTGGTGCAGTGCCAGCTCCATTCAAAGTACCCCATACTCCATACTCCTAATCCTCTATATCACAATCACCAACGGTCAACAATTCACAAGAATGGAGAACTGGTGCAGTGCCAGCTCCATTCAAAGTACCCCATACTCCATACTCCTAATCCTCTATATCACAATCACGAAAGGTCAACAATTCACAAGAACGGAGAACTGGTACAGTGCCAGCTCCATTCAAAGCAGTCCATACTCGATACTCCTAATCCTCTATATCACAATCACCAACGGTCAACAATTCACAAGAACGGAGAACTGGTACAGTGCCAGCTCCATTCAAAGTACCCCATACTCCATACTCCTAATCCTCTATATCACAATCACCAACGGTCAACAATGCACAAGAATGGAGAACTGGTGCAGTGCCAGCTCCATTCAAAGTACCCCATACTCCATACTCCTAATCCTCTATATCACAATCACGAAAGGTCAACAATTCACAAGAACGGAGAACTGGTACAGTGCCAGCTCCATTCAAAGCAGTCCATACTCGATACTCCTAATCCTCTGTATCACAATCACCAACGGTCAACAATTCACAAGAACGGAGAACTGGTACAGTGCCAGCTCCATTCAAAGTACCCCATACTCCATACTCCTAATCCTCTATATCACAATCACCAACGGTCAACAATTCACAAGAATGGAGAACTGGTGCAGTGCCAGCTCCATTCAAAGTACCCCATACTCCATACTCCTAATCCTCTATATCACAATCACCAACGGTCAACAATTCACAAGAATGGAGAACTGGTGCAGTGCCAGCTCCATTCAAAGTACCCCATACTCCATACTCCTAATCCTCTATATCACAATCACGAAAGGTCAACAATTCACAAGAACGGAGAACTGGTGCAGTGCCAGCTCCATTCAAAGCAGTCCATACTCGATACTCCTAATCGTCTATATCACAATCACCAACGCTCAACAATTCACAAGAATGGAGAACTGGTACAGTGCCAGCTCCATTCAAAGTACCCCATACTCCATACTCCTAATCCTCTATATCACAATCACCAACGGTCAACAATTCACAAGAATGGAGAACTGGTGCAGTGCCAGCTCCATTCAAAGTACCCCATACTCCATACTCCTAATCCTCTATATCACAATCACGAAAGGTCAACAATTCACAAGAACGGAGAACTGGTACAGTGCCGGCTCCATTCAAAGTACCCCATACTCCATACTCCTAATCCTCTATATCACAATCACCAACGGTCAACAATTCACAAGAATGGAGAACTGGTGCAGTGCCAGCTCCATTCAAAGTACCCCATACTCCATACTCCTAATCCTCTATATCACAATCACGAAAGGTCAACAATTCACAAGAACGGAGAACTGGTACAGTGCCAGCTCCATTCAAAGTACCCCATACTCCATACTCCTAATCCTCTATATCACAATCACCAACGGTCAACAATTCACAAGAATGGAGAACTGGTGCAGTGCCAGCTCCATTCAAAGTACCCCATACTCCATACTCCTAATCCTCTATATCACAAACACCAACGGTCAACAATTCACAAGAATGGAGAACTGGTACAGTGCCAGCTTCATTCAAAGTACTCCATACTCCATACTCCTAATCCTCTATATCACAATCACCAACGCTCAACAATTCACAAGAATGGAGAACTGGTGCAGTGCCAGCTCCATTCAAAGTACCCCATACTCCATACTCCTAATCCTCTATATCACAATCACCAACGGTCAACATTTCACAAGAATGGAGAACTGGTACAGTGCCAGCTCCATTCAAAGTACCCCATACTCCATACTCCTAATCCTCTATATCACAATCACCAACGGTCAACAATTCACAAGAACGGAGAACTGGTACAGTGCCAGCTCCATTCAAAGTACCCCATACTCCATACTCCTAATCCTCTATATGACAATCACCAACGGTCAACAATTCACAAGAATGGAGAAATGGTGCAGTGCCAGTTCCATTCAAAGTACCCCATACTCCATACTCCTAATCCTCTATATCACAAACACCAACGGTCAACAATTCACAAGAATGGTGAACTGGTACAGTGCCAGCTCCATTCAAAGTACTCCATACTCCATACTCCTAATCCTCTATATCACAATCACCAACGGTCAACATTTCACAAGAATGGAGAACTGGTACAGTGCCAGCTCCATTCAAAGTACCCCATACTCCATACTCCTAATCCTCTATATGACAATCACCAACGGTCAACAATTCACAAGAATGGAGAAATGGTACAGTGCCAGCTCCATTCAAAGTACTCCATACTCCATACTCCTAATCCTCTATATCACAATCACCAACGGTCAACAATTCACAAGAATGGAGAACTGGTACAGTGCCAGCTCCATTCAAAGTACTCCATACTCCATACTCCTAATCCTCTATATCACAATCAGGAACGGTCAACAATTCACAAGAAGGAGAACGGGTACAGTGCCAGCTCCATTCAAAATACTCCATCCTCCATACTCCTAATCCTCTATATCACAATCACCAAAGGTCAACAATTCACCAGAAACGAGAACTGGTGGAGTGCCAGCTCCATTCAAAGTACCCCATACTCCATACTCCTAATCCTCTATATCACAATCACCAACGCTCAACAATTCACAAGAATGGAGAACTGGTACAGTGCCAGCTCCATTCAAAGTACTCCATACTCCATACTCCTAATCCTCTATATCACAATCACCAACGGTCAACAATGCACAAGAACGGAGAACTGGTGCAGTGCCAGCTCCATTCAAAGTACCCCATACTCCATACTCCTAATCCTCTATATCACAATCACCAACGGTCAACAATTCACAAGAATGGAGAACTGGTGCAGTGCCAGCTCCATTCAAAGTACCCCATACTCCATACTCCTAATCCTCTATATCACAATCACCAAAGGTCAACAATTCACAAGAACGGAGAACTGGTACAGTGCCAGCTCCATTCAAAGCAGTCCATACTCGATACTCCTAATCCTCTATATCACAATCACCAACGGTCAACAATTCACAAGAACGGAGAACTGGTACAGTGCCAGCTCCATTCAAAGTACCCCATACTCCATACTCCTAATCCTCTATATCACAATCACCAACGGTCAACAATTCACAAGAATGGAGAACTGGTGCAGTGCCAGCTCCATTCAAAGTACCCCATACTCCATACTCCTAATCCTCTATATCACAATCACCAACGGTCAACAATTCACAAGAATGGAGAACTGGTGCAGTGCCAGCTCCATTCAAAGTACCCCATACTCCATACTCCTAATCCTCTATATCACAATCACGAAAGGTCAACAATTCACAAGAACGGAGAACTGGTACAGTGCCAGCTCCATTCAAAGCAGTCCATACTCGATACTCCTAATCCTCTATATCACAATCACCAACGCTCAACAATTCACAAGAATGGAGAACTGGTACAGTGCCAGCTCCATTCAAAGTACCCCATACTCCATACTCCTAATCCTCTATATCACAATCACCAACGGTCAACAATTCACAAGAATGGAGAACTGGTGCAGTGCCAGCTCCATTCAAAGTACCCCATACTCCATACTCCTAATCCTCTATATCACAATCACGAAAGGTCAACATTTCACAAGAACGGAGAACTGGTACAGTGCCAGCTCCATTCAAAGTACCCCATACTCCATACTCCTAATCCTCTATATCACAATCACCAACGGTCAACAATTCACAAGAATGGAGAACTGGTGCAGTGCCAGCTCCATTCAAAGTACCCCATACTCCATACTCCCAATCCTCTATATCACAATCACGAAAGGTCAACAATTCACAAGAACGGAGAACTGGTACAGTGCCAGCTCCATTCAAAGTACCCCATACTCCATACTCCTAATCCTCTATATCACAATCACGAAAGGTCAACAATTCACAAGAACGGAGAACTGGTGCAGTGCCAGCTCCATTCAAAGTACCCCATACTCCATACTCCTAATCCTCTATATCACAATCACCAACGGTCAACAATTCACAAGAATGGAGAACTGGTGCAGTGCCAGCTCCATTCAAAGTACCCCATACTCCATACTCCTAATCCTCTATATCACAAACACCAACGGTCAACAATTCACAAGAATGGAGAACTGGTACAGTGCCAGCTTCATTCAAAGTACTCCATACTCCATACTCCTAATCCTCTATATCACAATCACCAACGCTCAACAATTCACAAGAATGGAGAACTGGTACAGTGCCAGCTCCATTCAAAGTACCCCATACTCCATACTCCTAATCCTCTATATCACAATCACCAACGGTCAACAATTCACAAGAATGGAGAACTGGTACAGTGCCAGCTCCATTCAAAGTACCCCATACTCCATACTCCTAATCCTCTATATCACAATCACCAACGCTCAACAATTCACAAGAATGGAGAACTGGTACAGTGCCAGCTCCATTCAAAGTACCCCATACTCCATACTCCTAATCCTCTATATCACAATCACCAACGGTCAACAATTCACAAGAATGGAGAACTGGTACAGTGCCAGCTCCATTCAAAGTACCCCATACTCCATACTCCTAATCCTCTATATCACAATCACCAACGGTCAACAATTCACAAGAATGGAGAACTGGTACAGTGCCAGCTCCATTCAAAGTACTCCATACTCCATACTCCTAATCCTCTATATCACAATCACCAACGGTCAACAATTCACAAGAATGGAGAACTGGTGCAGTGCCAGCTCCATTCAAAGTACCCCAAACTCCATACTCCTAATCCTCTATATCACAATCACCAACGCTCAACAATTCACAAGAATGGAGAACTGGTACAGTGCCAGCTCCATTCAAAGTACCCCATACTCCATACTCCTAATCCTCTATATCACAATCACCAACGGTCAACAATTCACAAGAACGGAGAACTGGTACAGTGCCAGCTCCATTCAAAGTACTCCATACTCCATACTCCTAATCCTCTATATCACAATCACCAACGCTCAACAATTCACAAGAATGGAGAACTGGTGCAGTGCCAGCTCCATTCAAAGTACCCCATACTCCATACTCCTAATCCTCTATATCACAATCACCAATGGTCAACAATTCACAAGAATGGAGAACTGGTACAGTGCCAGCTCCATTCAAAGTACCCCATACTCCATACTCCTAATCCTCTATATCACAATCACCAACGCTCAACAATTCACAAGAATGGAGAACTGGTACAGTGCCAGCTCCATTCAAAGTACCCCATACTCCATACTCCTAATCCTCTATATCACAATCACCAACGGTCAACAATTCACAAGAATGGAGAACTGGTACAGTGCCAGCTCCATTCAAAGTACCCCATACTCCATACTCCTAATCCTCTATATCACAATCACCAACGGTCAACAATTCACAAGAATGGAGAACTGGTACAGTGCCAGCTTCATTCAAAGTACCCCATACTCCATACTCCTAATCCTCTATATCACAATCACCACCGGTCAACAATTCACAAGAATGGAGAACTGGTACAGTGCCAGCTCCATTCAAAGTACCCCATACTCCATACTCCTAATCCTCTATATCACAATCACCAACGCTCGACAATTCACAAGAATGGAGAACTGGTACAGTGCCAGCTCCATTCAAAGTACCCCATACTCCATACTCCTAATCCTCTATATCACAATCACCAACGGTCAACAATTCACAAGAATGGAGAACTGGTACAGTGCCAGCTCCATTCAAAGTACCCCATACTCCATACTCCTAATCCTCTATATCACAATCACCAACGCTCAACAATTCACAAGAATGGAGAACTGGTACAGTGCCAGCTCCATTCAAAGTACTCCATACTCCATACTCCTAATCCTCTATATCACAATCACCAACGGTCAACAATTCACAAGAATGGAGAACTGGTGCAGTGCCAGCTCCATTCAAAGTACCCCAAACTCCATACTCCTAATCCTCTATATCACAATCACCAACGCTCAACAATTCACAAGAATGGAGAACTGGTACAGTGCCAGCTCCATTCAAAGTACCCCATACTCCATACTCCTAATCCTCTATATCACAATCACCAACGGTCAACAATTCACAAGAACGGAGAACTGGTACAGTGCCAGCTCCATTCAAAGTACTCCATACTCCATACTCCTAATCCTCTATATCACAATCACCAACGCTCAACAATTCACAAGAATGGAGAACTGGTACAGTGCCAGCTCCATTCAAAGTACCCCATACTCCATACTCCTAATCCTCTATATCACAATCACCAATGGTCAACAATTCACAAGAATGGAGAACTGGTACAGTGCCAGCTCCATTCAAAGTACCCCATACTCCATACTCCTAATCCTCTATATCACAATCACCAACGCTCAACAATTCACAAGAATGGAGAACTGGTACAGTGCCAGCTCCATTCAAAGTACCCCATACTCCATACTCCTAATCCTCTATATCACAATCACCAACGGTCAACAATTCACAAGAATGGAGAACTGGTACAGTGCCAGCTCCATTCAAAGTACCCCATACTCCATACTCCTAATCCTCTATATCACAATCACCAACGCTCAACAATTCACAAGAATGGAGAACTGGTACAGTGCCAGCTCCATTCAAAGTACTCCATACTCCATACTCCTAATCCTCTATATCACAATCACCAACGCTCAACAATTCACAAGAATGGAGAACTGGTACAGTGCCAGCTCCATTCAAAGTACCCCATACTCCATACTCCTAATCCTCTATATCACAATCACCAACGGTCAACAATTCACAAGAATGGAGAACTGGTGCAGTGCCAGCTCCATTCAAAGTACCCCATACTCCATACTCCTAATCCTCTATATCACAAACACCAACGGTCAACAATTCACAAGAATGGAGAACTGGTACAGTGCCAGCTTCATTCAAAGTACTCCATACTCCATACTCCTAATCCTCTATATCACAATCACCAACGCTCAACAATTCACAAGAATGGAGAACTGGTACAGTGCCAGCTCCATTCAAAGTACCCCATACTCCATACTCCTAACCCTCTATATCACAATCACCAACGGTCAACAATTCACAAGAATGGAGAACTGGTACAGTGCCAGCTCCATTCAAAGTACCCCATACTCCATACTCCTAATCCTCTATATCACAATCACCAACGGTCAACAATTCACAAGAACGGAGAACTGGTACAGTGCCAGCTCCATTCAAAGTACCCCATACTCCATACTCCTAATCCTCTATATCACAATCACCAACGGTCAACAATTCACAAGAATGGAGAACTGGTACAGTGCCAGCTCCATTCAAAGTACCCCATACTCCATACTCCTAATCCTCTATATCACAATCACCAACGCTCAACAATTCACAAGAATGGAGAACTGGTACAGTGCCAGCTCAATTCAAAGTACCCCATACTCCATACTCCTAATCCTCTATATCACAATCACCAACGGTCAACAATTCACAAGAATGGAGAACTGGTACAGTGCCAGCTCCATTCAAAGGACCCCATACTCCATACTCCTAATCCTCTATATCACAATCACCAACGCTCAACAATTCACAAGAATGGAGAACTGGTACAGTGCCAGCTCCATTCAAAGTACTCCATACTCCATACTCCTAATCCTCTATATCACAATCACCAACGGTCAACAATTCACAAGAATGGAGAACTGGTGCAGTGCCAGCTCCATTCAAAGTACCCCAAACTCCATACTCCTAATCCTCTATATCACAATCACCAACGCTCAACAATTCACAAGAATGGAGAACTGGTACAGTGCCAGCTCCATTCAAAGTACTCCATACTCCATACTCCTAATCCTCTATATCACAATCACCAACGGTCAACAATTCACAAGAATGGAGAACTGGTACAGTGCCAGCTCCATTCAAAGTACTCCATACTCCATACTCCTAATCCTCTATATCACAATCACCAACGCTCAACAATTCACAAGAATGGAGAACTGGTACAGTGACAGCTCCATTCAAAGTACCCCATACTCCATACTCCTAATCCTCTATATCACAATCACCAATGGTCAACAATTCACAAGAATGGAGAACTCGTACAGTGCCAGCTCCATTCAAAGTACCCCATACTCCATACTCCTAATCCTCTATATCACAATCACCAACGCTCAACAATTCACAAGAATGGAGAACTGGTACAATGCCAGCTCCATTCAAAGTACCCCATAATCCATACTCCTAATCCTCTATATCACAATCACCAACGGTCAACAATTCACAAGAATGGAGAACTGGTACAGTGCCAGCTCCATTCAAAGTACCCCATACTCCATACTCCTAATCCTCTATATCACAATCACCAACGCTCAACAATTCACAAGAATGGAGAACTGGTACAGTGCCAGCTCCATTCAAAGTACTCCATACTCCATACTCCTAATCCTCTATATCACAATCACCAACGGTCAACAATTCACAAGAATGGAGAACTGGTGCAGTGCCAGCTCCATTCAAAGTACCCCATACTCCATACTCCTAATCCTCTATATCACAATCACGAAAGGTCAACAATTCACAAGAACGGAGAACTGGTACAGTGCCAGCTCCATTCAAAGCAGTCCATACTCGATACTCCTAATCCTCTATATCACAATCACCAACGGTCAACAATTCACAAGAACGGAGAACTGGTACAGTACCAGCTCCATTCAAAGTACCCCATACTCCATACTCCTAATCCTCTATATCACAATCACCAACGGTCAACAATTCACAAGAATGGAGAACTGGTGCAGTGCCAGCTCCATTCAAAATACCCCATACTCCATACTCCTAATCCTCTATATCACAATCACCAACAATCAACAATTCACAAGAATGGAGAACTGGTGCAGTGCAAGCTCCATTCAAAGTACCCCAAACTCAATACTTCTAATCCTCTATATCACAATCACCAACAATCAACAATTCACCAGAACGGAGAACGGGTACAGTGCCAGCTCCATTCAAAGTACCCCATACTTCATACTCCTAATCCTCTATATCACAATCACCAACGGTCAACAATTCACAAGAATGAGGAACTGGTGCAGTGCCAGCTCCATTCAAAGTACCCCAAACTCCATACTCCTAATCCTCTATATCACAATCACCAACGGTCAACAATTCACAAGAATGGAGAACTGGTGCAGTGCCAGCTCCATTCAACGTACCCCAAACTCCATACTCCTAACCCTCTATATCACAATCACCAACGATCAACCATTCACAAGAATGGAGAACTGGTACAGTGCCAGCTCCATTCAAAGTACTCCATACTCCATACTCCTAATACTCTATATCACAATCACGAACGGTCAACAATTCACAAGAATGGAGAACGGGTACAGTGCCAGCTCCATTCAAAGTACCCCACACTCCATACTCCTAACCCTCTATATCACAATCACCAACGCTCAACAATTCACAACAATGGAGAACTGGTGCAGTGCCAGCTCCATTCAAAGTACCCCAAACTCCATACTCCTAATCCTCTATATCACAATCACCAACGGTCAACAATTCACAAGAATGGAGAACTGGTGCAGTGCCAGCTCCATTCAACGAACCCCAAACTCCGTACTCCTAATCCTCTATATCACAATCACCAACGATCAACCATTCACAAAAATGGAGAACTGGTACAGTGCCAGCTCCATTCAAAGTACTCCATACTCCATACTCCTAATACTCTATATCACAATCACGAACGGTCAACAATTCACAAGAATGGAGAACGGGTACAGTGCCAGCTCCATTCAAAGTACCCCACACTGCATACTCCTAACCCTCTATATCACAATCACCAACGCTCAACAATTCACAACAATGGAGAACTGGTGCAGTCCCAGCTCCATTCAAAGTACCCCATACTCCATACTCCTAACCCTCTATATCACAATCACCAACGATCAACCATTCACAAGAATGGAGAACTGGTGCAGTGCCAGCTCCATTCAAAGTACCCCAAACTCGATACTTCTAATCCTCTATATCACAATCACCAACGGTCAACAATTCACAAGAACGGAGAACTGGTACAGTGCCAGCTCCATTCAAAGTACCCCAAACTCCATACTCCTAATCCTCTATATCACAATCACCAACGCTCAACAATTCACAAGAACGGAGAACGGGTACAGTGCCAGCTCCATTCAAAGGACCCCATACTCCATACTCCTAATCCTCTATATCACAATCACCAACGGTCAACAATTCACAAGAACGGAGAACGGGTACAGTGCCAGCTCCATTCAAAATACTCCATACTCCATACTCCTAATCCTCTATATCACAATCACCAACGGTCAACAATTCACAAGAATGGAGAACGGGTACAGTGCCAGCTCCATTCAAAGTACTCCATACTCCATACTCCTAACCCTCTATATCACAATCACGAGCGGTCAACAATTCACAAGAATGGAGAACGGGTACAGTGCCAGCTCCATTCAAAGTACCCCAAACTCCATACTCCTAACCCTCTATATCACAATCACCAATGCTCAACAATTCACAAGAATGCAGAACGGGTACAGTGCCAGCTCCATTCAAAGTACTCCATACTCCATACTCCTAATCCTCTATATCACAATCACGAACGGTCAACAATTCACAAGAATGGAGAACGGGTACAGTGCCAGCTCCATTCAAAGTACCCCAAACTCCATACTCCTAATCCTCTATATCACAATCACCAACGGTCAACATTTCACAAGAATGGAGAACTGGTGCAGTGCCAGCTCCATTCAAAGTACCCCATACTCCATACTCCTAACCCTCTATATCACAATCACCAACGGTCAACAATTCACAAGAATGGAGAACTGGTGCAGTGCCAGCTCCATTCAAAGTACCCCAAACTCGATACTTCTAATCCTCTATATCACAATCACCAACAATCAACAATTCACAAGAATGGAGAACGGGTACAGTGCCAGCTCCATTCAAAGTACTCCATACTCCATACTCCTAATCCTCTATATCACAATCACGAACGGTCAACAATTCACAAGAATGGAGAACGGGTACAGTGCCAGCTCCATTCAAAGTACCCCAAACTCCATACTCCTAATCCTCTATATCACAATCACCAACGGTCAACAATTCAGAAGCATGGAGAACTGGTGCAGTGCCAGCTCCATTCAAAGTACCCCAAACTCCATACTCCTAATCCTCTATATCACAATCACCAACGGTCAACAATTCACAAGAATGGAGAACGGGCACAGTGCCAGCTCCATTCAAAGTACTCCATACTCCATACTCCTAATCCTCTATATCACAATCACCAACGGTCAACAATTCACAAGAATGGAGAACGGCTACAGTGCCAGCTCCATTCAAAGTACCCCATACTCCATACTCCTAATCCTCTATATCACAATCACCAACAAATCAAGAACATCAAGATGTCATCAACATCAAAGCAATCATCATCAACAAAAGAGTCAACAACTTCACCGAAGTCATCAAGATCGCGAAATCATCAGAATCAAGAACTCATAAGGAGAGTCAAAATCAAGGAAGTCATCGGCATCAAAGAAACCATCGGCACCAAAGAAGTCATCAGCATCAAAGCGGTCATAAGCATCAAGGAGTCACGAGCACCACCGAGAGAACCGAACCCCACCGCCCTCCACCGGCATCCAACCCGTACCCCAATCCAAACCAAGGGAAACCCTCCGTCATCCGAGAGAACCGAATCAGTTCCTCTCACCAGCACAAAAGATCAAACGGAGAGAACCACATTATCACAGGCTCTCTTAACAAAGCGGGCAACACGGTCTCACACAAGGAAGGCATCGCAGCCCCAAGTGACCAGTAAAGAGAACCATCTCCCTTCACCCTTCCCCTCAATACTCTCTGCCCAAGATCCCAAAGAACGAATATAATCAACCAAACTCCAAAGAAACGGCAAAAGCAGCGGTGAAGCCGACGCCGCGGCCGCCAAAAGGGGCCAGTACGAGGTACGGGGGCTGGCGGTGGGTGTGCGTAGTCCTCCCAAGCGCGTGAAATGTATAGCTCACGCCGTCATACGGGAGGTGACTGCCATACTCCCTTGGGGAATACCTCCCTAAACCTACACCGCCTCGCCAATACCAATACCAATACACACACACACACACACACACACACACACACACACACACACACACACACACACACGCACGCACGCACACACACACACACAGACAGACACACACACACGCGCGCGCGCGCGCCCACACACACACACACACACACACAGACACACACACACAACTGGCGCGCGCGCGCGCCCACACACACACACACACACACACACACACACACACACACACACACACACTACGTTATGACCGAAAACAGAAGTGCGAAAGAGAAGGCATGTCACTCTGGAACAGATGCTCTAGAGCAAAGGGATGTGTAGTCGTACAACTGCAAGTGCACAAACAGAATGGGGTAAGACTCAGCACTGACACGCACACACTCACAGGCAGTCAATGCCGGCGGATAGCAACACCGACGAAGCACCGCTCACAATCAGCGAGTGGTGCTCCGGGCCTACTGCGACTTGTGTTCACCCAAGTCACCCCTCTTCATCGGCGAGCCCCTTCGGTGTGACGTCGCCCTGACATTGCTGACTTCTCCGGGCGGCAGGCCGCTGCACCAAGGGTCCAGTCGCTCATACAGAAACACACTGAAACACACCGTAACCGGGATGCTACACACACACGCACACACACAGAGAAAGGCATTGCAGCCCTCGCAGTGTAAGCCCAGTCCCCGAGGACAACGAGGACAACGAGGCTGAGTGCTGATTCGTTCGTCACCCCCTTCGAGCACCCCCCATCCCATCAGTCGTGCAGTGTCGGGCACGTCTGCTGCGCTCTGGCCTGGCTTTCGGATGGGGTGGCCGGCAGCACTTTCCCCCGCATGGGACACATCAGACAAGTGCGCAGCGCAAAGCAGAGTCCTTCATCACGCCCAAACGCTCCAGCCTCTCCCTTGGACTGCCCCCCTTTGGACTGCCCCCCCCGTGGGACTGCCCCCACTTTGGACTGCCTCCCTCAGGCACTGGGGCGGTGGGTGTCCCTCACCCCCCCCCCCCAGTGCTCTACCAGTCCCTCACCTCCCCCCCCCCCTCTACCAGGGGCTCTACCAGGGGCCGGCCGGGTCCTTCTTCAGCATCTGGGCCTGCTGCTGCTGCAGCCGCAGCACCGTCCCCTCCAAATGGGCGTTCTGCTGCATCAGATCCGCCCGCTTCTCCCGCTCCTTCAGAAGGATCTGGCGCTCCTCCTTCAGCGCGTCCAGCTCCGCCGCCAACGTCTGTACCCTCAGGGGGCCCTTGTGGTCATCGTGTGAGGGCCTGTGGACGTGCGGGGCAGTGCAGGCGGCAAAAGGGCGTAGGGCGCACACGGGCCTGCGGGCGTGGCCAGGGCCCCCGGAGGATTGGGGCCGGACCATCAGAGAGCAGCCCCCCCCCCCCCCCCCCCCCCTCCAAAGCGGCGGGGGATGTGGGGGGTCTGTGGGGGTGGGGGAGGGGGCTCACAGCACACGGCCCATCACGGCCCCATGCCTGGCCAAATGGACCGGGAAACCCGTCGCCTTCCGCGTTCCCGATACAGAAAATGCGGCGAGGGCCCACTGCCGCGC
The DNA here is from genome assembly GCA_964036045.1 of Eutreptiella sp. 'Long Island Sound 2002'. Classification (NCBI taxonomy): domain Eukaryota; phylum Euglenozoa; class Euglenophyceae; order Eutreptiales; family Eutreptiaceae; genus Eutreptiella; species Eutreptiella sp. 'Long Island Sound 2002'. Next base: position 161,359,722 of record OZ038378.1, read on the forward strand.
TCGTTGGACCCCCTGCCACACTACACCGGCGAGGGGCAGCACCCCCCCCCTCCAGTGGGGCATTGGGGCGGTAGTGGGGCATGTGCGGCGGGGGGGGGGGGGGGGCGCCCCCGCAGCCCCCGTGCCCCGGACCGCCCCCCACGATCGGTGCACACGCCCCCCCCCCCCCCAAGTGACAGCACCGCTGCACGTCTGATGTGTGTGCCCCCGGCGATGGGGAGGGGGATGGGGCTCCGGCACTGCGCCGCGTTGGGCCTCCCACATGAACGCCCCCGTGTTCACGGACCTCCGCACGGCACCCGGTCACTTTGAAGACGGTCGTGGGCCTCAGTGGCCCTTTTGGCGGTGATGGAGGGGGGGGGGGGGGGGCACTGCGCACGTCCGTTTTGTGTGCGGACTGCGTTGGGCCCTCCAACGCCGCGATCCACAAGGCCCCGATGCCCCCCCCCCCCACTCGGGGGGGGGAGGGGGGTACGAGGGGGGGACCGCACACTTCATCGGGGGAGTCCCACGGCCGGTCCAGTGCGCCCAACGGCCCCACGACCGCCGGCATCGGGCCCTCGGCGCATTCGCAGACCAAAGAGGCCGCACATCGGCACATCGGCCCAGAGGAGTGCGGGGGCGGGGGGGGGGGGGGGGGCGCCGGAGATGCGCCTCGACCGCGGCCCAAACGGCCGGGCACACGGTACAAAACACGGGACCGCATGCCCCCCCCCCCCGCACATACCCCTCACTCCCCCCACACATACCCCCCCACACACATACCCCCCCCCCGCACATACCCCTCATCCCCCCCCCCCCCCCGCACATACCCCTCACTCCCCCCACACCCCCCCGCACATACCCCCCACACACATACCCCCCCCCCGCACATACCCCTCCAGGACCACGTCCCTCGCGGGCCCCGCCTTCTCCTTCTCCTTCCGCAGCAGCCGCACGGTGTCGCTCAGCCGCGCAATCTCCAGCTGCTGCCGCTCCAGTTCCGACTGCTGCCGCCGGACGGTGGCGTTGGCCAAGTCCACTTGGGTCTGGAACTCCCGCTCCCGGCCCTTGACCTCGGGTCCGGACAGTGCGGCTGTGAGCTCGTGGGTCTGGGCCGCCAGGGCCTCCGTCATGGACTCGTACCTGCACCACCACAACACCGAACCACCGCCGCACCCCCCAAACGACCCCCGCGGCCCTGCAACGCCGTGGCACACCGCCGCCGGCCCTCCCCCCCCCCCCCCCCCCGTGCGCCATGCGCTGCAGGGCCCTCCCTCCGGCGGTGCACACGTGCCGCACGGCCCCTGCAGCCCCTCAACCCGCAGTCATATGGCCCTCATCGCTTGGCTCAGGTCCATGTGCAACGCCCCCCGCCGCTTTGCAGTGGGCCAAGGGGTGGGGGCCGGGGGTACCGGGGCACAAGGCACAGTGCCCCCAATGAAACAGGGGACCCCTGTCCCCCCCGCAGTCCGTGTCAGGGGCTGTACATGCCCCGAGATCAGAGGGCCGGTGGATGTGCATCATATCCCACGGTACACCCCCCCTCCCCCCCGCCGCAGGTACGGGCCCTCCCCCCCGCCGCAGGTACGGGCCCTCCCCCCCGCCGCAGGTACGGGCCCTCCCCCCCGCCGCAGGTACGGGCCCTCCCCCCCGCCGCAGGTACGGGCCCTCCCCCCCGCCGCAGGTACGGGCCCTCCCCCCCGCCGCAGGTACGGGCCCTCCCCCCCGCTGCATGCCCCCTGCCAGGCCACATCAGTGCTGCGATGTGGGCCCCAACACACATTCGGATGGATGGGCCTTCATCCTCAAAAGACGCTGGGCACAGGCGTGGCACGAACCATTCAAACAGTCAAACCCAAAGACCAGGTACAATATCAGGCCATCCTTCTGGACCACGTCACCGCAGCGGCAGCCGACGCCCCCACGCAGCCCAACGGGCGGTTTTCCTGTGGTCCCTCCCCTTGACCGTTTCGGAGCAAGTCCCGCCATTCCACGAGTGGAGACTCCCGCTGTTTATATTTCCCGCAAGAGCCCATTTTCCGACTGCTGCGGATGTGGCCAAGTTGGCCACTGTTTATCGGACGGCACTGAACACCAGCAACGGGGGAATGACGCCACCGATCCTCGAAGTCACCCAAACACAATCGGGAGGCAACCCCCTCCCACAGGCACACATCTCTGCGTTGGCATCACAGCCCCCCATCTTGTCGAGGCACGAGCCCCCCTCAGTCCCCACGCCGTCACCCTTACACGTCAATTCCGAGGCACACACTTCGGGTGCTCCCCTGGAGCTCATCCACTGGCCTTTGCTTCAGCCCGGCCCCCTCCCACGGAACGACCACCCACTCCTGGGGGCATCGCGTACGGCACGACACGGCGCCGCACGACGCGGCAGCGCACGACGCGGCGCCGCACGACACGGCGCCGCAAGACACGCCCCCGCACGACGCGGCGCCGCACGACGCGGCGCCGCACGACACGCCGTCGCACGACGCGGCAGCGCACGACGCGGCGCCGCACGACACGGCGCCGCACGACACGCCCCCGCACGACGCGGCGCCGCACGACGCGGCGCCGCACGACACGCCGTCGCACGACGCGGCAGCGCACGACACGGCAGCGCACAACACGGCGCCGCACGACACGGCGCCGCACGACACGCCGTCGCACGACGCGGCAGCGCACGACGCGGCGCCGCACGACACGGCGCCGCACGACACGCCCCCGCACGACGCGGCGCCGCACGACGCGGCGCCGCACGACACGCCGTCGCACGACGCGGCAGCGCACGACACGGCAGCGCACAACACGGCGCCGCACGACGCGGCGCCGCACGACACGCCGTCGCACGACGCGGCAGCGCACGACACGGCAGCGCACAACACGGCGCCGCACGACACGGCGCCGCACGACACGCCGTCGCACGACGCGGCAGCGCACGACGCGACGCCGCACGACGCGGAGCCGCACAACACGGCGCCGCACGACACGGCACCGCACAACCGCCGCACGACACGCCCCCGCACGACACGCCGTCGCACGACGCGGTATCGCACGACGCGACGCCGCACGACACGGCGCCGCACGACACGGCACCGCACGACACGGCACCGCACAACCGCCGCACGACACGCCCCCGCACGACACGGCGCCGCACGACGCGGCAGCGCACGACGCGACGCCGCACGACGCGGAGCCGCACGACACGCCGCCGCACGAAACGCCGCCGCACGAAACGCCACCGCACGACACGGCGCCGCACGACACGGCGCCGCACGACACGGCGCCGCACGACACGGCACCACACCACACGCCGCCGCACGACACGGCGCCGCACGACACGCCGCCGCACGACACGCCGCACGACACGGCACCGCACAACCGCCGCACGACACGCCGCCGCACGACACGCCGCCGCACGACACGGCGCCGAGTGCTACCCCACCCCCCGATGTCGTACAACAACCATCGCCTTGGCATTCCAGTTCTCACCACCGCCCCCACGCACTCCTCCCCCCCCCCCGCTCATCAGGGGGGATACACCCCATCCCGTGGCTGCGGGTCCGGGACGGATCTATGGGCTGCTGGCCATGACCTTGGACCCCCGTGTACAGACACACCGTCCCTCAGCTCCTGCATCAGACCCCCCCATCCCCGAGGCTGCAGACGGATGGGGCCAGTGTCACACGGGGGAGGGACTGGAACCCCCAGCCCCCCCCCCCCCCCTCCCCCCCTCAGCGCAGGGCATACCGGTCGCACTGCTCCTGCAGCTCCTTGGCCCCCTGCTCGTGTCTCAGGATCGTGTTGGCCGCCGTTTTGTTGGCGCTCTTGTACTGCTCCACCAACAGCCGCATCTCCTGTGGCCCAAATCGACAGGAGTGCAGTGGGAGTGTGCCCCGGGGGCCAGGGGACGGTCCCCTTGCCCCCTCCGAAAGGGGCACGGCGCAGGCGGTGCAGGGCTTGGGAGGCAGCCGCAGCCGCAGCCTCTGAGGCGGAGGCCGGGGATGACGCTGAGGCGGATCACTTACCCCCCCACCTCTGAGTCTGTGGGGGTGCCCCTGTCCCTTCGACGTGTTTGGGAGAAGGGGGGGCTGTGGGGGGGTCGCACACAACGCACACCCACGGGCCTCCCCCATGCGGACCCACCCCTCAAATGCCCCGGTGGAGGGCTGTCTGGATGTGGTGTCCGATGTGGGCGGAGCAATGCCTTCGGAGATGCCACTTGTGCACTGCGCCGGTGCATGGGCCCCCCAGTGGACCGCCCGGATGGAGACGTGTACCGGACGGGCGTCAGGCAGAGGCGTGGGCAGCGACACAATGAACGCGCCTTTCGGTCTGTCGGTGCAGTAGTGAACAGCGGTTGGCTCGGGTCCCCCAGAGACCACAACGCCCACGGGCACACCGCACTCTCGGCCGCCCGGGGCTGCCCCTCCCGCAGGTACGACGCCCATCCTCCCGAGCCCTGCAGACCCACGGCGGTACTGTTGCAGCGGCCCAGCGAGTGCTGCCATCATCATCAACAGTAACCCCCCTCCCCCCGCTGTTGCACTCTGTGTGCCAGGCAGCGCACACGTCCACCGGGTCCTGAATGCCATGAGGCATACCCCCCTGTCACACAGCACGCTTCCCTCACAGGCCAGCACTCACATGGGTGTTGTGCGACACCCCCCCCCCCCCCCAGCGCCGTGCCCATAGCCCCCCCCCCCAACAGCCCCCGATGGACTGCCGCCCCTGCATCACTTTGCCAGACCTTGATCTGGCCCTGCGCCGCCGCCAGGTCCTTCTCGAGCTGCCCCACCTCCTCCTCCTTCACACTCAGTTCGGCCTGGGCCTTCTCGAGCTGCGCCGTGCAGTCCAGGAGCTGCCGCTTCTGGGCCTCCAGGTGCAGCTGCGTCTGCAGCAGCGCGGCGCGGTCTGCGGGGGGGCGGGGCGGAGAGGGGCCTCCGATGGGCGGGTGCCGGAGGGATGACTTGGCCTGATCCAAGCGCCCGGTGATCTTGGCCTTCTCTGCATCGAGGTCCTGGGGAGCAAAGGGGCGGGGGGCGGGGGTGCTGCCCTGGCAGACAGCATCGTGTCCCCAAGGCACTGGGGCCCCAGACCTGCTGCTTGCGTCACGTCGCATGGCCCGAATGTCGTGTGCCACGCACGCACATGCACCGGGGCGTATGTGCAGCACACGTGCGTACCGGGCCTAGCGGACATGGCCAGAGGCCGATGGCACCAACGCAGAAAAGAAGTGACCCACAAAACATGTCCCTGAATTCAGCCCCATTGTCTTGACTCGTTTGTTTGTGGTGCCCCCCCCTTGGCCATCGCGGTGGTGTTGTCATGGATTAACGAAGGGGATGCCCCCCTGTCGTGGCCAACCTCAGCCCCATCCAACGCCGCAACATGCCCCAGTGGGCCCTGTGAGACACGGGCACCATCGCAGTGCACAGCAACGGGCTGTGGCCCGCTCCCACCAACGCGCATCACGAATGTGTTCAGTGCAAGAGGCACTTGCAGGTCAAAGCAGCACATCCCGAGGGAGGCTACCTCTCTTTAGTGTTTTGCTTCTGGAGACCATCGATGTTGGGTCCCATTCATGACCTCTGACCTGTGGCTTTGGGGGCACGGTCCAGTGGCTGTGCGGCCACAATTCAACGAGAAAAACACTGTCCGGTTGTGGCTGAGGCCTGTGCTCTATGCTTGGCACCGCTGATCATGTCAAGTCCAAGTGCCCTGAGGATCCAATACCACGGCCCATGGCAACGCGCTCAGAGGGGGCAGCAGATGGTGTTCGGCCCCATCCTGTCCCCATACCACAGTGCCCCCCCACCCCCCATTTGGGCAGCAGCGGGGCAGGCACACCGAAGAGCACCACGTGCAGTGAAGGCAACACCGACGGGCAATCGGGCCCTTCTCGGTCACCGAACTCTACGGAAACGCCCTCTTCCCACCCTTTGTTGCGTTGGGCACGGCTGCCCTGGTTTTCTGGAGGAGTTATGGTCAGGCGTACACAGTGTACAGCGTGATGCCCAGATCCTTCCCTTTTGTGCCCCACCGTTTCTGTGGTGCTCCGGAGTACTCGGTACACTGCATTGGTGAGCCTGATCGGGGACTACTTGGATCGTGAGACCATTTGTGGTGTGATGTGGACAGGCTGGGTCAGGCTTGACACGCATCAACCACACTTTTTGGGACGGGACAACCAAAGAATGGTCGTCAGATGGAGTGCACAATGCCCCGGTTCGGGTTTGGCAACACGTCCGGGGCATGTCTTCTGCACTGCTCCTCTCCATCCATCCCTTTGTGCTGCGACAGCCCCCTCCCCACAGCAATGGAAAGCACCTCCGGGGCTGGGGCAGCCCTTCCCCTCAGCAGCAGAGGGCCCCGTCCACACACCCACACACACACACCCACACACCCACACACACACACACACATTTAGTGAGGGACACCAGAACCACAGGACACCCCATGTGGACAACAAAGGCAGTGGGCTGTGCAGATGGGCACCGTGGGCCCTGGACTCCAAACTGCCTCCTCAGAGGAGTATGAGGGTCCATGCCCCCAAAATGGAGGCTCAGTTAGCAAGTGTGCAGGCGCGTTGTTGAGCCCAAGCGCACACCACTGTCACCCACCGGATTGCCCCACAGATTCAAGCCAAACGCCTGCAAAGCAAACCGCAGTAGCGAGTGCCGCCATTCCCTGTGCCTGAGCACCAGGGCCTCCGACATCTTTGTACATCAGGTCTAGTGCATGTAGCACGAATGCCTCCCGGGTACACTCCGTATCCCTCGATGTTGATACCCCGCAGTACCAGGCCCCCCTGTCACAAACCCAGTCATCTGCTGGAGCGCCATGTCACGTCAATCACACAGAGCCCCAATGGCCAAGGGGCCTGAGACAATGTTTATGGACCGGACACATCACTACACCCGTGGGGGGGGGGGGGGGGGTGCCTCAGGCCCTTCCTGCACTGTCTGTGCACGTGCCCCTGGGCCTTGGTGCGCAGCCATTCGGCCAGCGATGGGTTGAATGGGTCACCGGTCAGGCATGCCATGACCACTGGCATAGACCGCACGTGTAGTGCTTTCTGAGGGCCCGGCCCACGCAGCCAACACCGACTGGTGCCTCCTGCGCAGTCCCCGATGACCAGGGCAGTCGCTGGCCGTGACAGGTTCAGCTCAGCCCCATCCCGCGCAATCATTTTCTACCCCCCCCCCCCTTCATGAGGAACACCGTGGCAGACCGGCGGTCAACGAGCCGGAGAAGATACATTACAGATACCGGCCAAACTTGAAGATTTTGTAGAACCCGAGCTTTCGCGCTTGTCGAAAGTAATTAACATTTAGCAAAATATTTGTTGCTCCCAAAAGCCTACAAAATGTTTTTTTTGCGACTTTCCCCCATAAATATACATTTTGCGCGTGCATTGTACCATACCTAGGGCTGGGACTGTATTCATTTCTTGCAATTTCTTTTGAACAAACCAGTTTTGTGTGAACCCCTCTGAGCACACTGATTTCATTGTGGAGGGCTTTGAGTCAAGACAACCACTTGCATGCAGATTCAGCGATGCACAGTGCCAGTCACACAATTCCCTTGCCCTTGTCGAAACAACACAAAGAAGATACAACAAAGACTGCGCGGTATGGGGTTGATAAAGGCCTTCCACAACGCTCATTCATGCGTCACGTCAAATTGCTGTTGCCTACGGACGTGCAAACGTAGTGCGGCCACAATTAATCAATTTCCCTGAATTTTTGCGCAAACTCTGCAAATTTGAGCCGTGGGATGCGGTAATTAATCTATTTTTGCGTTTGCTGCAGAACCTCGGCAATTGAGGCTCTACATTAAATATTGTCTCAAAACATTCAAGTTAGGCCAGTACTGGCCATTGCGGGCCATGCCCATCCGTCCTCCACCTGACGGTCCGATTTGCTGAGCACGTGTTCCCCCTGTGCACCGCCGGAGAAGTCCGCATGTTCGGAGGCCTGTCCGAGCCCCTCCGTGCGGGGCACTGGGCGCCCAGCGCGATCCCCCCCCCCCCCACCCCCTCGGCGTAGGTCACAGTGCAGCGGGGCACACTCCGTGTGGACACCATCGCGGGGGAGGCCGCGCGCACGGGCCCACACACGCGCGCGCACACCTGCAGTTTGGCGGTCAGCTTCGCCTTCTCGTCCTTCCCCATACCCCCCGTGAGCTCCGCCAAGGCCAACTTCTCTGTGCACCCGGCGCTCTCCCCCTGCACTTTGATGAGGGTCGTCTGCAGCCGGAGGCCCTCCAACTCCACTTCGGAGTGGGGGCTGAGGTGCTCCGGGGGGCCGTGCCCCAGCAGCCGCTGGTGCTGCAGCTGCAACTTGAGCAGGTCCACCGAGCGCTGCTTCTCGTCCACCGCGTGCTGGGCCTTGATCTTCATCGACTCGAATTCGCTGCGCAGCTTCTCAACGGCCTCGACCATCTGAAGGGCCGGCGGAGGCGAAGGCAGACGGAGGTCATGGCGGTGCGGCGGGCGGTCACGGCAGGCGGAAGGGCACGCGGCCACGCGGGTACACGTGCGGACACGAAGGCGGGCGATCCCCGTGTCCATCACCCTCCCCCCCCCCTGTCCCTGCCCCCCCCCCCCCCCGTCCCCATTGCCCTCCCCCTCCCCCGTCCCCGTCCCCGTCCCCACTCCCTTCACCCCCCCCCCGTCCCTGTCCCTGTCCCCCGGCCCCATCCCCATTTCCCTCCCCCCCGGGCTGTCGGGTACAGATGCCGATGCTCACCTTTACCCAGCAAGGCACAGGCTGCAGAGCGCTGGACCTCTGGAGGGGGGGGGGTGATGGATGTGGGGGCGCCGGGGGGTGCCTGCCCTTGCACCGCCATACCACAGCATTCCACTCGGGGGGGGGGGGGATGGAGGCGGGGATGGGGGGGGGGGTCATGTCCTTTGGGACAGTGATCGACCCCCACAAGCCCCATGCCGATGCACTCCGGGTCCATCGTGTGGCGGCGGAAAGGACCCATGACACTGTCACTGAAGCGCTGGTTGTTGTGACTTAACACAGGCCCCCGCGGCACAGTCACATTTGGTACATGACATAAGACATCGGACCGTTTTTGGGGGCACAAACTCGTGCCTCTCCGCCCCCCCCCGGGTGGGCAGGCGACACGCCCATGGCCTGCCAGACACGCGCGGCCGGAGGGGCAGGCCCTCCAACAGCTACGGAGGCCGGCGCAGCGCAGGGCATTGGGGGGGGGCGGCTCCAAAGGGCCGGGGTAGCTCCACCACCGCGCCCCAGCCACGCCCGCCTTCCCACGGCCCTCACCGCCACCTCAGTGCCACCCCGTGTTCTTGTGGTACGAGGGCGGTCACCGGGTCATCCCCCTGACCTCCGCGGCTCCGGCGAGGGGAAGGGCATTGCCTTGGGGGGGGGGGGGGGGTGCCTTGAGGGAATGGCGAGTGGTGCGTGGAGCCTGTGAGGGTGATGGGCAGGGGCCATGCACGCCGGCATGCACTGCGTCTGTGTGCAGCAGCAACGAGTGAAAGCGGCAGTGGTATGCGGGAATGGGAATGGGAGTGGCAAGTGGGAGTAGGAGTGGGGGTGGGGGTGGGGGTGGAGGCATCACCGGGGGCATGGCCGAGCAAGGCAGGGGGCACAAGGAGGACCTGTTCCCCGTGGTTCAGCTCGACATCCTGAATCCCCAACTCCTTCTCACTGGCCTTGAGTCGCTTTTGGCAGTCTAAAGAAGAATGCGCCAGAGCGAAGGGGGGGGCTCTTGGGACGGGGGTGCCCTCGTCCATTATGTCCTCCTCCCACTTCCCGGATGGCGGGGGACAGGCCACAATGGGGCCGTGCCCTCCCTCTCTTGCAGTCCATGGCAAGGCCCCCACGGCCCCCCTTCCCTCACTGTCTGGGGGTCGTTTGGGGGGGTTGCCCCCCGCTGCATGACCTCCTTTGGATGTCGGGGTCTGTGGCCTGGGGGGGCAATGCCTCGGTACGGATGTAGGCACTTGGCCAGGCCAACTGCATCAGGCCAACACAGAACAAGCAGCATACCGGGCGGTGACCCATGGCAGCCCTGCCATGAAGGACCTTGTCAAGAGGCATGCCGGATGGTGTCACGGTGAACGTGCCGGGCAGAAGGGGGGCCTCCACTGGGCATACTCCCAAGGTGCAGAGCTGCCATCCAGTGTGAAGGAAGTAGCTGTGGGGCATTTTGAAGTCCAACATTTTTTGTTGGGTCTAGAAAATATGCCAAACGTTTTCAGTAGAACTTGACATCTGTTTGCCTCCATCGCTTTTTCCCGTGCAAAAATCCAACGTGTCTGCAAACGCATTGGTGGTGCTGCACAGGGTACTGCTATATAACATAACATCATTCATGTCCATCTACTTCTTACACTCGACCTGGCAAAAGATTTTTGCACCTTTTTTGAAAAAGAATGCACACAGCAGTGGACAGGGATGTATTAGAAGGAGGGGAGGGAGGGGGGGAGGGGGTCTGAGGGGGGGGAGGGGGGGAGGGGGTTTGGCTGGGACCCCCCTCCTCCTAGGGTGTCCAACACAAAAACGGGGAAAATCCTTTTTTTCTGCAAAAGGGGAAGACTCCTTTTTTGTTCTGCAAAGCACACCAGCATATCTCTGGATGGTGAGTTTGTAATACAATGCAAGAGGCAGCACACTCATTTAGCTTCACTCAGGTCCATTCCGGTTCATCCAGGTTCACTCAGGTTCACTCAGGTTCATTCAGGTTCGGGTTAATTGTCATCCGAACTCTCCTCGGAAGACGTATCCCATTGAAACTGGTACGCTGTCCTGTATATTCCACAGAGGACAACTCTGACAAAATATACCTCAGATCTGCCCCCCAAGCAATGAAATCCATTGTTAGCACCTTCTCCAGCAAAGCCTTAGCCTTAGGGTCCTGCTTACCGCGTTCAAATACACATTAGAAGGGGGGGAGGGAGGGGGGGAGGGGGTCAAGGGGGAGGGGGGAAGGGGGTCCAGGGGGAGGTACCCCCCCTCCTCCTACGGTGTACGGCCGTTCAAATACATGCCTGGCAGTGGAGTAGAGAGCTACAGGCAGAAGCATATGGGAGGTCGGAATGCAGCATAGGGGGTAATATTGTCATTGCTCGTGCCCCAACCACAACTGCTATTGTTCAATAGCCAGGACCACGGATGCTGAAATACCACGCTACACCCACGTTCCCACGATGAAGGACTTTGCCTTGACTAGGAGACACAATGTGCACAAGTGTGCACCGACCCTGTTGGTTTTGGGAAACGTTTCAGTGGTTTCTATCGGCGATTGGAGAGTAAACATACGCTGCGATTCATATGCAACAGGCCAAGTACATGGGCTGAGCTAATGCAACTTAGTGTACCACACTGGGCCTACCAAACCCTCCTGGCTCTATCACGTCTGCGCTGTAGGGGCCATGCAGCGCGCTGGGTCGTCCATGCTTCTTCTTCCCACTGGGTGATGCATGTTTGAGCCTCCACACCGGTGCAGTGTGCGTTGGGGCAAACACCTTCGGGGACAACAGAGTGCCCATGCAAGCATAACATGATGCACACGCATGCACAGATGGTGTTCTTTGTTCCGTCTGGAGGGGACGTGCGTGAAAAGGGTGCCGTCAGACTGCAGCGGTCCTTTGGAGGTTGGGTACATGCGGACAGAATCCGGCCACTGGACTGTTTTGTACGCACTGAGCCCGCCCCAGGCCCCCGCACAGCCCCCACACGGCCCCCACACGGCCATACCCTTCAACTTGCGGTTGGTGTCGCGCAGGACTGTGAAGACCATCTGCGAGAGCATCAGGCGGTCGTCCCCCTCCCGCTCCAGTCGGTCCACCCGATCCGCCGGCCCCTCCCCCGCCAGCCCCACGTCGTCCATCAGCCGCCGCAGTGTCAGCCGCATGCGCTTTGTGTTGAGGGAGGCGTTCCCCATGTGCGTGCGCACCTCGGCCTCCGACTCCTGCAGCACCGAGTCCTCCAGCGCCGCCCCCGAGTCCGCGGACGACAGCCGCGGCCCCCGGGGGGCCCCCAGGGCCCGGGCCAGTGAAATGCACTGCTGCTTGAGGGCGTCCATGTCCCGGTGCTGCAGCTTCACCAGCACGTCCCGCGCCGCCAGTTCGTGGATCAGGTCCGTGAGCAGCAGCCGAGTCTGGTCCGTGAGGCCCTGTGAACAAGCACCAACGGTCCCCAACAAACATTCGTTTTGCTGGGGCATGCTGCGGCATGCTCCAGGCCGTTGGTGGGGGGGACGTCCTTTTCCGTATGGCGCCAAGGGGGCAAAAAGCAGACCCAAACACAGTGAAATGCAAGCCCTGACCCCCTGCAAAAATCAGCACCGCAGAATCCATTTATGGGTGGGCGTGTTCCTACTGCCCCTCCGCACATTGCTGTTTCTTGTCCATTTGATTGACGTACACAATTGCCAAATGGCGCAGCGTCTCATTACTCAGGAGGCATGCGTAGCTGTATGAAGCCACCTGGAAAGGCATGCTGCGGCCGTTGGGGCCTGCCTGTGAAGGGGCGGGGGCACGCCGCACGCGCGCGGGGGCGCTCAGCGAGGCACAGCTGGGGCTCCTTTTAAGGGGGGCTGGGGGGGGGGGGTGCAGCCCCCTGTTAAAAGGAGCCCTGGGCACAGCGATGCGTGAACCTCCGCATCGACGACGGGTGCCGCAGCGATGATGTCATTGGGGACCGTGGCCCCACTGCACTCGTCCACAAAGGGCACACCACTGGGCCTTGGGCCTGCACAACACTTGCGCTCGGGTACAACGCCTCATGCCTCGGGTCTGCAACGACGCCTCCCCCACAGCACCGCACAGTGACGCCGCACATCGGGCACGGCCTCACCCCCAATACAGCGCTTCGCCCGCCACATCCGGGGCAGCACTTCAGGGCTCTCACACAACGCACCGCTTTGTGCCTCGCATTTGAAGGGGGGGGCAAGGCAGCGACCCAGCGCGATGCCACGCACCCAGCGCCAGTGCCTCCCACTTCGCCAGCGCCGCTGCTGTGCAGCACGACAAGTGCAGCGGATTGACTCGATCAACGCCATTACACAACGCTCTCTTGGCAGCTGCCCACTCCCTCCCCCAGTACAACGGGGCATCGCCCCCCCACCCCCACCCCCCAATCCTTCAGCCCCACACAACACCTCCATGTCTTTGGTGAGCTTGAACGCGTCCTGCCGTGCGGCCTCCACATGGCTGGCGCTGATCTCGCTCTCCTGCGCCGACAGCAGCTGATCGTAGATGTCATTGACGGTGGGGGCCCGTGCGGAGTCCGCCACGGCCGCCCCCGCGGCCTCGCGGTGCGCCAGCTGGGCCTTGAGGGCCCGCTCGGAGGCCCGCAGCTTCGTGACCTCCTGCTGCAGCTGCACGTTGTCGGCCTCCAGCTGCCGGGCCGCCGAGGGCACCCCGGCCACAGGGCCCCCCATGCGCTGCTCGGGCCGCAGCTGGTCCTCCAGTTCGGCGACGCGCTCCTCGTACCGCGACTGCAGGCGGAGTCTGGGGGGCACAGGGGAGGGGGGTGGGGCCCGGGGCATGGGGGCGAGGCCACGAAGGGGGGCATGAGGGGGTTGCTGAGCCCCACCACCGCAGCGGAGGCCCGGGAGCTGAGGGGAGTGACCCTACTAACCCAAACCCTGACCGGGGGCCGCAAAGCACCGTGGACCGGTGTGGCTACACAACCCCAGGCCCAGGGGAGGGAATGGGCAATGCTGCAGAACAGCGCAAGCCCGTGTTGCCATGCAAATCCATCAGAGGCTGGATCGGTCCCCGCCGCTGTGGTACGAGCTCCTGTCACCCCCCGTACGGAGACTTGTGGGTTACGCGCTGGTGGGAGTCACAGGCAGACACGCAAGCTCAGCAAAACAAAATCCTCATCAGTGGTACCATAGGCGCCTTTCGGTCTGGGAGCAGAGGTGCAATGCAAGCGGTGTCCAATCCCAGGTACTGGGCTGCAGCTCGATGTTGTTACCTACAGAGAACACAGTGTCCGATGACACCGTGCCCGTCTCTTAAACTGGCAGCAATGTTAGGGCCAATGGGGCCAGACAGGATTCAACCCACTCCCACGGCAGCGGTATAAGCAGCCGCCAAGCACGTGGCAGACGCACAGCATACCAACAACTGCCCCCTCCCAAGTTTAAGCATGGGTTTGTATCAGTACGGGGACCCCCGTCTGACCCTCGCTTTTCTGACCGCTCCTTTAGGTGTCGTCTTGTGGGCACTGCCCTGTCTGAGCACAGTGTGTACAATGATTGTACGATTGTACACTGCAGTAATGCAGTACTGCCCTGCCTACGACAGTTCCGTCTGTTTTTGGTTTGGTATGGCGTCAGTATTGCGCCTAATCTGCACTTTTTGACACTTTGTGTGACTAGTGTATCACTACGCAGACCTGTGTACAATAATTGTACGATTGCATCTTCCCAAATCCGCAGGGGATCCGCCATGGGGCCCTACGCACATGCATGAACTCATACACCGGATCATTGGCCCCCAAGAGGGCTTTCGCCTCTCTCCACCCTCGTGGCACACGCCACCCACGACACGAAAGGGGAATGGGTGCAAAGGGGGTGACAAGGGGGTGTGGGGACCATGGACCGGGGGTACAACCACTCACAATGCCGGTGCCACACAACCACAAGGCCCCCCACCCCCCGTACCGTAGGGATGTCTCATGCGCACAACACCCTCTGCGCCCCCCTGAAGGGGCAGTGAAAGCACCCCAAACCCGCCTCCATTCTCCACAATCAATGGCCCTCCCATGGTCATCCCATGGCCCTGCACACCCGCGCATCGTGGCCCTCCGTGGCATGTGTTGTGGTGAAACAGCGCTCCTACGCCCGCTGACACGAGGCCATCCGGCATTCCCTGGCCCCCCCACAGCACCACTGCGACAAATGATGACACGGGCCATTCGGCACATGTCTTGAGGGTCATGAGGGTCATGAGGGTGAGACACAGCGGATCGCCCGACCATTCTCCTCAGGCCAGTGCAGACGAGGCACGCAAAGGCACGGCGCCTTTCTGAACAGTGACATTGGGGGGCGATGTGTGGCAGTGACCGTATGCTCCATCAAACAGCCCCACCGCACGCCTCAGCGCCGATGGAGTGGCAGGTCAGGGGCCACCATCTGCACCGCAGCGGGGCCGGACACGCTATGAACCAACTGACAGCCGCACGCCTCATGGGACGAGGCCCCCGAATGCCGAACCGGCCCCGGACCACGCCATCGTGCACAGAGGAGGCTGCCTTGTCATGGCGCGCAGAGGCAAACAACACCGCTGCTGCAGGTCTCTCTGTAGTACAGGCACGCCCCATGTGCGGGCAACGGACACGCCGACGTTCTGGGGGTGAGATGGGGTGTGTACCGTGTGTGTGTGGGGGGGATGTGCACATGGCGTGTGTCGTGGCGTGTGTATGGGAGATGTCCGGAGGGTGTGCGGTGTGCAGCGCACGTACGGAGTGTGTGTGTTGTGCGTGTGCGCGGCGTATGTGCGGAAGGGGTACAGACTACATCGGGGGAGGGGCTGTTCTGGGGCCATGGACAGCCACTGTGGGCACACCTTCACCGTCCCAAAATGCCCCTTTTTGGCGCTGAAAATCGGTCACAAATGCGTTCTCTCAACAGCAATCCTGGACCCCCCCCCCCCCCCACAACAAGCCCAAACAAGTGTTTTGGGCGAGATCCGTCGCGTGTTGAGGGGCCCTGTGGTATGGACTGAGGGACGGGGGAGGGGGAGGGGGAGGGCCACAGCCCCACAGACCTCTCTGCGCCAGTTGGGCCTCCAGGTCCATGATCAACTTCTCCTGCGATGCAATGGTCGTCTGGGCCTCTGCCAAATCGGTGTGGGAGGGCCCCCCGCCGCCGGAGGCCGGCAGGGCCTGCACCCGCTCCACCCCGTCTCGGTCCTGTGCGGCCCATGGGCGTGGGGGTGTGAGAGGACGTCCGCGGGGGTGAGGGGGGCCATGCCGTAGCCCTCGGGACGACGTGCGGCGGTGGATGGGGGTCGGTGGTGTGCAGTGGTGCACCCCTGCCACAGGGACCGCCACGAGGGGGGGGGGGGGGGTCGGCGTGTGGAAATCTGCATCGAACCGGCCGTTCCAAAGGGCCACGGCTGTGGGAAGGCGTGCCTCAGTCCCCGACTGGTCCCCACAACGCAGCAGCACCGGACGGGGGGATGGGGGTGGCACCCGTGCCACACAATGTGCACGTGGTTTGGGGCGGACTTGCATGCAATTACCAAATCAAAGAAGGGGGGCGTAACGCTGTGATGGAGGGAACGTCGTGTTGATGCCGTGCACAACTCCACCGTTTGTTTATACCGCGTGGGCACACGTCTGCTTGCATACTGCCATGGGTGTGCCTTGACTTGTGCGGTGCCATGCCAGAATGCCGGTGTTCTACCACGGGAATACAGCAATGGTTCACGGGAGTGCAAAGCCCTTTTGCTCGCAATACAGTACAAAAATACAAAGCACAAGGGACAACAGGAAACCAAAACCCACTCACATCCCTTGGGGGCGGGGCGGGGTGGGGCGGGGTGGGGTGGGGTGGGGTGGGGTGGGGTGGGTCGGGGGGGGGGGGTCGCATTTCAGCATTTCCTGCACTCGCACTACGACATTTTCAATCTTCTGTCACTCGCACTGCGGCAAAAAACAAACGAAAACGCTCGGCGTACGATGTACCCCGGCTTTTTGATCCCGTTGTGCAAGTGTCCTGGTCCTGGCAGGCGATCGGGACCCCGTCGACCCGTGGAGTAGGAGGCCCTTCTCAACCCAAAGGCTTCCCGATGGATCACGGGCAGCAATTCTGCTCCCACTGAAGAACCCCAGCGTGGCACACCCCCAAAAGCATGCTCCAGCCCGGGTATTCGTGGCAGTGGTCATCCACCGGGCACCCATGCTCCCTGCATGACACGTGCGAGTGTCATCCCGGGACATGTGCAGTACATGGCCCTCCAGGTCTTCGATTGGTTCCATTCAAACAACCCCCCAAACTACCGTTGCCATGTGTCATGAAGATGCTGACGGCCATGCTACAAGGCCCACACACTGCGTACTGTGGATGCACTGTGTGGGGTGTCTGTGGGGGAAACCCAAGTGCGCAAGAGCCCCCGGCCAGCACCCCATGTGCAACAGCATTCGCTACTCATGCCTCCCATGGACGGCCTGCTCCCAGCCAGCGGCCCCCCCCCAATGGCTTCGGGACGGGGCGAGTGCACCCCGCGATGAGGAGCGCCACTCCCCAAGGCACCTCACAGTCTCACAGCGCCCACTCCCTCACAGACAAGGAGGTGGTCTCCAGAACACCACAAAGAGAAGCGCTCGCATCCACCGCATGACAGCACCAGGGCTTCAGCAACCAAATGTGTCATTGGGCCATCGGTGTTGCATGCGGGGCTGATGAACTTTCACTGGAGGGCGGAGGGTCGATACAGCCCCTTGTCTAGACCCCCCGCCCAAAAGGGCTCCTTTTCCCGCCCCCCCCCCCCCCCCCGTCCAGTGTTAGGGGGCTCTATTGCCCCCCCAAGTTCATCATGCCCAGTGCATACCACCGATGTGCGGAACACTGGCATTGTGGGTATGTGAGAAGTGGGGGAGGGTTCAACCCAAACGCTACCTTTGCTGCACACCTCCCATCTACAGGGGCCGGCTGGTGATACACACCGACTAACAACGGAGGCACCAGCCCAGACCCCGCCCCCCCCACTAATCAACACCGCTGGAGGACACAAGGGCCGGTGTAGGATTCAGTGGCCCCGGCACCAGCACCTCCCCAGCAGGTCCCTCCCACAAAGACATGTGGTCCCCCCAGCACCCCGACCGCAATGTGTGGTCCAACTGGGGCCATTTTGTGGTACGATTTGTTGTTGGGTCGTGTGTTGGTCATGTTTTGTTGGGGCTGCGGATGTGGCCCGGGCTGCTGCACTGTGTAGGGCCTGCGTTGGGGGTGAGGCGGGGGCCGAGGTACGCCACTCGACCTCAGCATCGCCCATACAACTGCACACCCCCGACACCGAGGCCCGAGAAGAAGGGGCGTTTGCCTTCAACGGATGGAGTGCACCCGCCCGCCCGAGGCCGAATGAGAAGAGGGGGTGTGTGGAGGGTATGACCCCCCCGGGGCCTGAGGCGGCCCCCCCGGACCCCCCGTGTTACGACTGCACCCCCTCCCCCCACTTCTTCTGCGGCCCTGCCCACGTCCCTCCGGCCCGTGCACTCCCACCTCCCCTTGGCAAGGCACGGCACGCACTGCCACAGCCCCCCCACCTCCCAATCAAGTGGCCTCAGGGGTAACGGGGGTGGGGGACGGGGCACCAGTGCATCCGACACCTGCTCCAGGCGCTGGATGTAGCGGTTCAACTTCCCCACCTCCTTATCGGCCTCCTCCAGTTGCCACTTGAGGCTCTCCACTTCCGACGTGTCGGTGGAGGTCTGCGAGTGCACTTCCAGTTCCCGCTGCAGACGGGCCACCTCCGTGCGCAGCTCCGTCTCACTGGAGCTGGAGGCCACCTCGTTGATCCGCCTCAGCAGTCGCGTCTCGGTGTCCGCATGGCGCCGCCGCCAGCGGGCGCACTCGCTCTGCGGCCGAGGGCAATGGGGGCGTGAAGGTGAGACCGGGGTCGAACACGAAGGGCCGTTGTACCGAGGGCCCCTCAGGGGGCGGCAGTGGGGGGGGGGGGGTGTCACTCCACAGCTCATCCTCCCCATCAGTGCCGCCGCATGCCTCTGCCTTTTGTCTCGAGCGGTCTTGGGGTCCCCCCACCCCCGCACACACGGGGGAGGACGTGGCTTCAACGCCTCGCCCTGACCGCACTACACACCGGGGGGGGGCATAAAGGCTGAGGCAGTGTGCAGGATACTTCCAGGGGTACGAACTGATTTGAACTTTTCAGGAGGAAACTGTCTCACCTAATCAAGACTGAATATTGGTGGGGGAGGGAATATCAGCTACAGTGCTGAATAAGGATGCACGTTGAGGGACACCAAGAACGATCCCCGCCACTTCCCCCCTTATACCGCCCTTGAAACCCTTCCTCGCTTGCTTCCCTCGGTCGAGAGACATGCCCCACAAGCACTCCTCCCGCACCCCTCCCCCATCACCCCCCCCCCCCCCCACATTCCCCCGGGACCCCGCTTTGCTGCATGGTCAGTCCCAAAATTGCCCGTTTCAAGGCTTTTTTGGAGCTTGTATGGGCTCATGTGGGTCCAAGATGGCTCAAAATAGCCTTAAACCACTTGGTTGAGCTCCCCAAGTGGTCTAGGAACAACTTCGGGGAAAATCATTGCTGACCACTTTTGGACCCACCGGTGACCCTGTAACCCTACCCTAGCACGTGCACCGTGCGCGCTGCACACTCCAATGGGGCATTGAATGGTGTTGATTGCGTGGAAATAGCTTGCAAGTGATCCCCTTCATTATTATTTATCACAACAAGGACGCCCAATGCAATCCATGGCATTCAAACACAGCACATCCCCCCCGGACTCCCCGCTACGCATTGTCGGTCCTAAAATTGCCCATTTCAAGGGTTGTTGGGAACTTGCATGGGCTAATATGGGTCAAATATGGCTCAAATTAGCCTTAGACCACTTGTTTGAGCTCCCCAAGTGGTCTAAGAACAACTTTGGAAAAAATCATTTTTGACCACTTCTGGACCCACAAGTGACCCCCGTAACCCTACCCTAGCACGTGCGCCGTGCACGCTGGTGGTGCCAATAGGGCATTGAAGGGTGTTGACAACATGGAATTACATTGGAAGTGATCCCCTTCATCATGATTTATCACCACAAGGGTGCCCAACACAATCCATAGCTAGCAAACACAACACAGGAAGGTGGAACTTGAAAAACTATGCAAAAAGGGTGCTTTTCAAAGGGGATTTTGCGGCATTTTGGGTCCCAAAAGAGGTCGTTGAGGCCACTAATCGGGTGCAAAACACACTAGACAGTGATCAAAGGTGTTTGTTCATGAGCTATGTTGGTTCCAATGCAAATGGACCCCTCCATGGACATCCTAGGCACCCAAACTGCCCCCAAAAGGGCATTTGTTGGCCATTTTTGACAGATTTGGAACCTAGGTTTGCCAATGGCGACACCAGTTCCCGGCGGCCACCGTTGAGTTTCTTGCTCATACTTGGTGTGATTGTTCTTCACACCCATAGGTATCATCCACCAAAAGTTCGCCCAAATCCCAAGCACCACGACGGAGTTGTGATTTTTGGCCATTTTGCGCGTGCTTGCTGTTGCTGCTGCTTGCTGCTTGCTGCTGCTACCAAACCTGGTTGGTCCGGCCTGGACACTAAAGAGGGTTATAAAACCAAGACTGGTTTCACCAGCTCAGTGACCCTAACCCTAATCAAGACTACATATTGGGACCGAGCTTGGGGGGGGGGGGGGGATATCAGCTACGGGGCTGGATAAGGACCCTACCTATAACCCCCCCCCTATGGCCATACCCCAAACCCTTCCCCGCTCGCTTCGCCTACTCGAGAGACATGCACCCCAACACTCCTCCCGCACCCCTCCCCCATCACCCCTCCATCCGCATTCCCCCTGGACCCCCTGTGCCGCACTGTCAATCCCAAAATTGCCCATTTCAAGGCTTTTTTGGAACTTGCATGGCCTCATGTGGGTCCGAATTGGTTCAAAATAGCCTTAAACCATTTGGTTGAGCTCACCAAGTGGTTTAATAACAACCTTAGAAAAAATCATTGCTGACCACTTTTGGACCCACCGGTGACCCCGTAACCCTACTCTAGCAATTGCACTGTGCGCGCTGCACCACTCCATTGGGGCATTGAAGCGTGTTGACTGCGCAGAGATAGTTTGTAAGTGCTCCCCTTCATCATTGTTTGTCACCACAAGGGTGCCCAACGCGATCCATGGCATTCAAACACAGCATATCCCCCCCGGAACCACCCTGTACGCATTGTCGGTCCTAAAATTGCCCATTTCAAGGGAACTTGCATGGGCTAATATGGGTGAAATATGCCTCAAATTAGCCTTAGACGACTTGTTTGAGCTCCCCAAGTGGTCTAAGAACAACTTTGGAAAAAATCATTTTTGACCACTTTTGGACCCACAAGTGACCCCCGTAACCCTACCCTAGCACGTGCGCCGTGCACGCTGGTGGTGCCAATAGGGCATTGAAGGGTGTTGGCAGCATGGAATTACATTGGAAGTGGTCCCCTTCATCATGATTTATCACCGCAAGGGTGCCCAACACAATCCATGGCTATCAAACACAGCACAGGAAGGTGGAACTTGAAAACGTATGCCAAAAGGGTGCTTATCAAGGCTGATTTTGCGGTATTTTGGGGCCCAAAAAGAGGTCGTTGAGCCCACTACCTGGGTGCAAAAGGCAGTAGACAGTGATCAAAGGTGTTTGTTTATCATCTAGGCTGCTTCCGATGCAAATGGACCCCTCCATGGACATCGTAGGCACCCAAACTAGCCAAAAAAGGGCATTTGTTGGCCATTTTCAACAGATTTTGAAACGGAGGTCCGCCACTTGCGACACCCGATCCCGGCCGCCGCCGTTGAGTTTCTGGCTCATACTTTGTGTGGTTGTCCCTCACACCCATAGGCATAATCCACCAAAATGTCAGCCGAATTTGAAGCACCACAACGGAGCTATGATTTTGCCCATTTCGCGCATGCTTGCTACTGCTTGCTGCTTGCTTGCTGCTGCTTGCTAAACGTGGTAGGTCCACCCTAGACACTAAAGAGGGTTATAAAACCAAGACTGGTTCCACCAGCTCGGTGACCCTAATCCTAACCTGGGAAATTGTCTACATTGTTTGTCTACAGCCACTCGGTAAAGTAGTTGTAGTGGGTGACAGCAGGACCGTTGTCCCGCTGCTTCACAAGTGCTGTATGTGCCCCTCGGCGTCCCTCCCCCGCCGGCGCCGGCGATGCTTCACGTTCTGTCATCCCCAAGGCCAAGAGTTCGAGGGGTGCCCACCATGACATCACATCAGCGGTGCGCTGCATGTCCAGGGCATTGTGCTTTTTGAGGAGGAGGTCAGGGGGGCCTGGCAGTGGCCCGTGGGCAGGGCCGCCCGGTCCTTTGTGTTTGGGGGGGGGGGGGGGGCGACCCTGCGAGCGCGCGGACCCGCGGAAGTCGGCCTTGGGCCATGCCTCGGTACCCGGTGACCGCAACCAGTGCTCTGGATGGGGGGAGGGAACGTGTGTTGTACCGCGTTTATGTGGGTATCGCCTGCCCCCGGCCGCTAGGGGGACAAGTGTCTTCAGTAGGTCAGAGTGGGACGGTTGTCCCGCTGCTTCACAAGTGCTGCCTCGGCCCCTCGGCGTCCCTCCCACGCCTCACGCTGGCAGTGCCGCACACTCAGTCATCGGAGGGTGCTCCCCACCACATCCGATGTGGGACGTGTGACACAGGGCCCGTGGTCTCCGGATCACCGGTCGGTTACCCGTCGGTGGTGCGGTGTGCCATCGGGGGCGGGGGGGGGCTGGGAGGGAGGGGGCGGAGGGGTGTCACCTCCAGGGCGTTGCAGCGCTCGTCCACTTTGCGCTCCTTCCGTTGGGCGATGCGCAGGCGCTCCGTGACTTCGGTGAGGCGCTGCTGCAGCTCCGCTTGTTCGGTGGCCGTGCGGGCCCCGTCGTCCGGGGCCGCTTCCAGCGGCCGCGCGGTGCTCTCGGCCGCAGCCGCCGCGTAGACCCGCACGGTCCCGGCGTCGGAGGCGACCCACAGGCGGTCCATAGCGCACTGCTGGACGGGGGCCACGAACACCGTCGCGCCCCCCCGGGCCAGGGCCACGCCGACGGAGAAGTGCTGCAGGCACACGACGCGGGCGCGCTCCCACACGCACACGCTCCCGTCGACGCTCGCGGACCACATGTAAGGGCCCTGCGGCGCGAGGGCGCACACCGCGGCGCTGTGCCGCGACAGCGACGCGACGCACCTGCGGAGCCGTTGAGAGAAGGGGGGGGGGGGCGTGCCCCTCGGCCATGCACCGCCACTGCCCCGTCGCATCGGCTCTGCCCCGGTACCCCGGCCCTTTTGAGGGGGTGGAGGGGCGCGGGGGTGGGGTACGCCGCAGACCGCGTGCCGTGCCGTGCGTGAGGCAGGCACACACTCCGTGCCCCCTCCCCCCCACGGCCCTCCGACGGAGCGGCGCTGTGTGTGCCCCCCAAGTCCGAGGGTCGTCCCCTGGAGGACCGGGGGTGTCCGCCGGCGTCGCAGTCCCCCGGGGCCCACCGCAGACACCCGTCGCCTCAGCGCTGCCCCAGCCCACGCCCCCCCCCCCCCCCCCATGACCCCCGCCCCCATCGAATTCGATGCGATTCGCAGTAGTCGCCCTCCCCCAGCCCCTCAGTGCACGGCCCTTCGGAATGGGCCTGTGGATGGGGGGCTGCTCCCGGGCGCCGTGAGGCCATCGGGGGGGCCTTCCGTGGCACATGGCGCACGGCGATGGGGGGCCCTCCCACACGCACCTGCACACGGGCACCCCCCCGCACTCCAGCGGACGGGGGGCATGGCATGGGCCACGCACCACAGGCCCAGGGCCGTGGCACACGCCTCGGCACGGCACCCCCTCCTC
This sequence comes from Eutreptiella sp. 'Long Island Sound 2002', assembly GCA_964036045.1. Taxonomy (NCBI): domain Eukaryota; phylum Euglenozoa; class Euglenophyceae; order Eutreptiales; family Eutreptiaceae; genus Eutreptiella; species Eutreptiella sp. 'Long Island Sound 2002'. The sequence goes on from OZ038378.1 coordinate 161,383,267, forward strand.
CTGAGCCCCTTCCACGACCGTCACCGCAGTGCCCCCGCGGGCGTAGGGCGTGAGGGGGGGGAGGGGGGACATGGGGACATGGCTCTCGGGGGTCTGTGGGAGGGCCGCAGCCACACAACACCCCGCCCTGGGCCCCGGTGGAGGGGGCCCCAGACGAGGGGGCGGGGACTATGGGGCGGTGTGCACGGCAGTCCCTCAGTCCCGCGGTCCGGCGATGGGCGTCCCCCTCACACACCGGGAGGCCCTCCCTCAGTGCTACACAAAGGGGGGGGGGGGGTCACTGAGGAGGGGGGGCGAGGCAGTCCTGGGGCCCCTACACACCGCCGCACACACGGACACGGACATCACGTGGGCGACGGGACGGGCACACGCACGGCGCCGCCCGCCGCAGTGAGGGCCCTCGGGCACAGCAGTCCAGTGGGTACGGCATCAGCGCGGGGCGGTGGGGCTGAGACGGACGGCGGTGGGGCACATGTGTGTGCCCGTGCCCCCGCCCCCCCTCCCCCGCACACACCCCCCCGGACACGGCCGCCCCTCATCCCCCGCCGCCCCTCATCCCCCGCCGCCCCTCATCCCCCGCCGCCCCTCATCCCCCGCCGCCCCTCATCCCCCGCCGCCCCTCGTCCCCCGCCGCCCCTCGTCCCCCGCCGCCCCTCATCCCCCGCAGCCCCTCATCCCCCGCCGCCCCTCGTCCCCCGCCGCCCCACATCCCCCGCCGCCCCTCATCCCCCGCCGCCCCTAATCCCCCGCAGCCCCTCATCCCCCGCCGCCCCTCATCCCCCGCCGCCCCTCATCCCCCGCCGCCCCTCATCCCCCGCCGCCCCTCGTCCCCCGCCGCCCCTCGTCCCCCGCCGCCCCTCATGCCCCGCCGCCCCTCATCCCCCGCCGCCCCACATCCCCCGCCGCCCCTCGTCCCCCGCCGCCCCTCATCCCCCGCCGCCCCTCATCCCCCGCCGCCCCTCATCCCCCGCCGCCCCACATCCCCCGCCGCCCCTCATCCCCCGCCGCCCCTAATCCCCCGCAGCCCCTCACACAAAGGCACCACAGCCGCTGAGGGCGGGAGGAGGTGAGGCAGACCCGAAGGCGGGGCCATCCCCCGCCGCCCCTAATCCCCCGCAGCCCCTCATCCCCCGCCGCCCCTCATCCCCCGCCGCCCCTCATCCCCCGCCGCCCCTCGTCCCCCGACGCCCCTCGTCCCCCGCCGCCCCTCATCCCCCGCAGCCCCTCATCCCCCGCCGCCCCTCATCCCCCGCCGCCCCACATCCCCCGCCGCCCCTCATCCCCCGCCGCCCCTAATCCCCCGCAGCCCCTCATCCCCCGCCGCCCCTCATCCCCCGCCGCCCCTCATCCCCCGCAGCCCCTCATCCCCCGCCGCCCCTCGTCCCCCGCCGCCCCTCGTCCCCCGCCGCCCCTCATCCCCCGCAGCCCCTCATCCCCCGGCGCCCCTCATCCCCCGCCGCCCCACATCCCCCGCCGCCCCTCATCCCCCGCCGCCCCTAATCCCCCGCAGCCCCTCACACAAAGGCACCACAGCCGCTGAGGGCGGGAGGAGGTGAGGCAGACCCGAAGGCGGGGCCCTCCCACACGCGGATGCCCCCGTCCGCCGCGCCGGACCACAGCCGGGACCCTTCGGCATCTAGGGTCATGACGGGGGCGTTGTGGCCCGTCAGCGCGGCGCGCCCCACCGCCGCCGAGCGGGCCCCCGCGTCCACCATCTGCACGGCGCAGTCGCTGCGGGCGCTGGCGAACAGCTTCGGGCCGTTGGGGGAAGGGGCGAGGGCCAGCGCGACGGCCGGGCCCTGGAGGCGGAAGCTGCGCACGCGGCGCACGGCCGCCGCGTCCCACTGGACCGCCTGCGCGTCGTCCGCGGCGGAGAACACGAACGCGCCGTGGGGGCGCAGGCACGTGACGGCCCCGTTGTGCGCCCCCTCCGTGTGGCACACCCGCTGTGAGTGCGCGTCGCACACCTGCGGCGCGATGAGGGGGAGGGGGGGCATGTGGAGATGGGACCGATGGGGAGAGGGAGGGGGGCAGACTGGGGGGTCTGTGGGGGGGGGGGGGGCAGGGGGGGGCACTGGTACCCCGTCCAGGGCACAGGGCACAGTATGCAGTGGCAAGCCGCACACCATCGAACGCACTGTCACGCGTGTTCTCATTGTCATGTGCGATCACAAGGGGGTGGGGGTTGAGGGCTGTGGGGGAGTGAGTGTGGGGGGTGAGTGTAGGGGGGTGAGTGTGGGGGATGAGCGTGGGGGGTGAGTGTGGGGGGATAATGGGGGGTGAGTGTGGGGGGTGAGTGTAGCGGGGTGAGTGTGGGGGGTGAGCGTGGGGGGTGAGTATGGGGGGTGAGTGTGGGGGGTGAGTGTGGGGGATGAGTGTGGGGGCTGAGTGTGGGGGCTGAGTGTAGGGGGGTGACTGTGGGGGATGAGTGTGGGGGGTGAGTGTAGGGGGGTGAGTGTGGGGGGTGAGTGTGGGGGCTGAGTGTGGGGGGTGAGTGTGGGGGGATAAGTGTGGGGGGTGAGTGTAGGGGGGTGAGTGTGGGGGGTGAGTGTGGGGGATGAGTGTGGGGGGTGAGTGTGGGGGGATAAGTGTGGGGGGTGAGTGTGGGGGGTGAGAGTGGGGGGTGAGTGTGGGGGATGAGTGTGGGGGGTGAGTGTGGGGGGTGAGTGTGGGGGGGTGAGTGTGGGGGGTGAGTGTGGGGGGTGAGTGTGGGGTGAGTGTAGGGGGGTGAGTGTAGGGGGGTGAGTGTGGGGGGGTGAGTGTGGGGGGGTGAGTGTGGGGGGGTGAGTGTGGGGGGTGAGTGTGGGGGGTGAGTGTGGGGGGTGAGTGTGGGGGATGAGTGTGGGGGGTGAGTGTGGGGGCTGAGTGTAGGGGGGTGACTGTGGGGGATGAGTGTGGGGGGTGAGTGTGGGGGGTGAGTGTGGGGGGTGAGTGTGGGGGATGAGTGTGGGGGGTGAGTGTGGGGGGATAAGTGTGGGGGGTGAGTGTAGGGGGGTGAGTGTGGGGGGTGAGTGTGGGGGATGAGTGTGGAGGGTGAGTGTGGGGGGTGAGTGTGGGGGGGTGACTGTGGGGGGTGAGTGTGGGGGGTGAGTGTGGGGTGAGTGTAGGGGGGTGAGTGTAGGGGGGTGAGTGTGGGGGGTGAGTGTGGGGGGGTGAGTGTGGGGGGTGAGTGTGGGGGGTGAGTGTGGGGGGTGAGTGTAGGGGGGTGAGTGTGGGGGGTGACTGTGGGGGGTGAGTGTGGGGGGTGAGTGTGGGGGCTGAGTGTAGGGGGGTGACTGTGGGGGATGAGTGTGGGGGGTGAGTGTAGGGGGGTGAGTGTGGGGGGTGAGTGTGGGGGATGAGTGTGGGGGCTGAGTGTGGGGGGATAAGTGTGGGGGGTGAGTGTAGGGGGGTGAGTGTGGGGGGTGAGTGTGGGGGATGAGTGTGGAGGGTGAGTGTGGGGGGTGAGTGTGGGGGGGTGAGTGTGGGGGGTGAGTGTGGGTGGTGAGTGTGGGGTGAGTGTAGGGGGGTGAGTGTAGGGGGGTGAGTGTGGGGGGTGAGTGTGGGGGGGTGAGTGTGGGGGGGTGAGTGTGGGGGGTGAGTGTGGGGGGTGAGTGTAGGGGGGTGAGTGTGGGGGGTGAGTGTGGGGGGTGAGTGTAGGGGGGTGACTGTGGGGGATGAGTGTGGGGGGGTGAGTGTGGGGGGGTGAGTGTGGGGGGGTGAGTGTGGGGGGTGAGTGTGGGGGGTGAGTGTGGGGGATGAGTGTGGGGGGGTGAGTGTGGGGGTGAGTGTAGGGGGTGACTGTGGGGGATGAGTGTGGGGGGGTGAGTGTAGGGGGGTGAGTGTGGGGGGTGAGTGTGGGGGATGAGTGTGGGGGGTGAGTGTGGGGGGATGTGGGGGGTGAGTGTAGGGGGGGTGAGTGTGGGGGGTGAGTGTGGGGGATGAGTGTGGAGGGTGAGTGT